>APFE030869637.1:4566-16517 GCA_000404065.3 Pinus taeda | reverse complement strand
TCATCATCTATCTCATAATTTTCAAAATGATCTTGCATTCTCTTAGCATGCTGGATAGCTGAATAAGGGCCAGTGGAGTCAAAATATGAGATTTTGGCCTGATAATCTTGAGGTAAGGCCACAGGATTGGTAGGTAGTTGCAGAGGTGCATACCTCATAGCCATTTTCACAAGATTTTGGGGGTTGATAAAGGAAACTGGGATAAAAGGGACAGTGGGTACCACAGGCGTAATAGGTATAGAGGGATTTAGAGTGTTGGTCAAGGGAATGTGTAAAGGGGAAGAAGATGTGGGTGGGGGGCTTTGAGATGTTGATGGAGAGATAGGGGAATTAGGGGTAGAACGGAATAGGACTTTGATTGGAGTGGAGATGGGGTTAGGGTGAACTGTCTCTGGACTAAGGTCAGCAAGGTTGTCTTGTTTTTGCTGATTCCTAATTAGTCTGGGGATTGTATTGGGATTTTGGAAGACAGTAGGAGGGTTGTGGTCAGGATTACCCCTAGTGTACCGAAGATTCTTTTTGGGAGCCAGCTTCTGAGCTAGTTTTTCTTAAGCTTTTTGAAAGATTTGTATAGTAAGGACTGGTCAGGAGGTTTGAAAGAGTCTGTGTATTTGTATTGGGCGAAAAGGATATCTGAGTCAGCTCCACCTTAAGGCTGCAGATGTTTGTGTAGGAGCAGTTATGAAATTTTCTTGACTGATGTTTAGATTTTGAATGTAATCCCTGGTAGATATACAGTCACCTCTAGATCCTGAAGTTCCCCAGTGGAGTCGCCATTTATGTTAACACCCAGGTTGTTCCCTTTGACTCCCAAGGGAATACGTCCTGGGTAACTACTAACCAATCTTTGGACTACAGCTTCTAGCCAAGCTGTAATCAGAGAGGGCTCTCTCTTTATGATTTGTCACTGTTCTAGTGGAGTTTTAGGCTAGGTATGAGGTAAATGTTTGATTGTTTTTGTGTTTGGTTGGGAGGATGATTCTGATATCTTTAAGAGCATTCTTTGCAGGTGAAACTAATCCATTGGGCAATGGGGTCTGTAGCTGTTGTTTCCTTGAGATCCTGGCTTGAGTGCTGCTGAGATTACAGGGCCTGTATGTATTTCATAAAACAAACTTTGAATTGTGAGGGTGAAATGAGAAACAACTAGCAAAGAGCTTTTAAGAATTCTTCACTGAGCTGGATAGTGGGAGAGAGGTATATTACTTAGGAGCAATTACTTGAATTCCTAAAACAATAGATTACTGTGATGATATGATGTGAAAGGTAGCACTTAAGAATTACTCTTTCGTTACCATAACTGAAGAAAACATATAAAATAGCTTAGATTGAGCTCAGGGTAATCAATGATTAAGTCCCGAGACTATTCTTTCTCCTTGCTATTTAGATATTGAGTACATGGAAACATGAAAGATATATGAAGGTATAACAAACATATATAGAACAGAGAGTAACAAGAAAACTTATTGAGCCATGGAATACACAGGAATCCTACAACTTTCAGCCATACACCAGCAAGACATCAAGAGGCACAATGCTTTGGGAAATCCCATCATCCTTCGTATTAGTTGTCTGAAGATTTACAATAGAAGGGTTACAGAAGAGATATCAAGAGATTTCTTACATCCGGAGTCCAACCCCTGCTAACAACTGCGAGGGGAAATATATAGAAGTTTATTACAAAATATCTCAGGCATTGAGTCATCTGAGAGAGAAAATATCTTCTTTTACTCGTACAGGGATTGCAGATGAGAAGTTATTACAATCTTAAATGAGTTATAAAGGCTCTTAACTCCTGTCAGAGCAATTTTGACCTTTGGGGCTCATGGAGTCGGTGGAGCGCTTGGCATAACTGCTGAATGACGTGGCTGTGCAGCTGCAACTTTCTGTGTCTTCTCGGCCATGCCACCTGTGACTGCTGACACTGCTGTTGTGGCCTGACTACCTGTGCTGAGTTGGCTCAGCCTCTGTCTTCATACCTGTTGATGTGTCTTTCTCCTGCTATGTATGAGATTCAAACTGTTTGTTGAAGAAAAAACCGCGATTACTGACTTTGGTTCAACAGTAATCGAATCAATTCCTCCCATGTATCTGATGAAGGAAACTGATGTTTCAAAATCGACCCTATGGTCTCATCAGCCTCTGTATACTTATAGAAGTGAGGGGGCTCATCAAATAAATGTTCAATTTCATTTCTAATAAAAAATAAATTATCTACTCTATCAAAAAGAATTTGCCCTGTTACTGGGCCTGCCTCTGAAGATGTACTAGGTGCCTCTGCAATCTGTGTTGTTGCAAAATTGCTTACTCCCTTGACATATTTCTCATGGGAGAGTAATTTTCCTGAAGGATCTAATATGCTGGGGAGCCCCCTGTCCTGCAAGGCCATAAACCTGTTCTGGAATTTGTTGATATCAGCTTGCATATCCTAGATTCTTCTGTCCAAGGTCTGAATCAGGTTTTTCATTGTCAGGACTCTTTTGATTAAGGAGATAGTCTCAGTCCTGTTTCCAATCCCCATTCTTACCAGCTGGGAACTTGTTCTGTAGTTAAGCACTTCTATCATCCTGGGGGCAATCTCAGGCATATTGCCTATAGATGCCCTTGCCCTCTGCATTTCTTTTCGTGCTCTGCCTATGAGTGCCACTTGCTCATATATGGCCTCAATATATTCCCACTCGTTTGTTATTGACTGGCCAATGGTGGTCGAGATGACCCTTTTGAGCTCTGTTGTAACTTTATCCAATGTGAGCTCTTTTTCTAGCTCAGCAATCCTCTTTTTCATGGCCTTTACCTCCTTTTCCCTCTCAGCCACATTTTGCTTTGATTTATCATACTTCTCGTTTATTTTTGCCAGGCTGTCCTGGGCTTAGCTTAGCTCAGACATCTGGGACTCCAGTACCTGTATTTCTTTCCTCAGCTTCTGCATGTCCAGGCTTTCAACCTGCTCTGTTGTTGGTGCTGAGGTGGTTGGTGCTGTGGTGGTTGGAGCTTCTTGCTGCACTTGTTGGCTGGGAGGGGCAGTGTCTTGAGGGGTTTCCTCAAGATTTATTGTTCTTGGAGGTGGCTGTGAGGATTGCCCTGCCTCCTTCTGTTGTAATGCTGCTTCCAATGTGGCTTCTGATTCCTGCAGCTTTTCTTGTGTTTGGATGAGCTCCTTGTATAATGTCATTAGTAAGGAAGCTGCATCCTTTTCTTGCCTCTGCTAGGCAACCTCATCCGTTTGTGGGTGGAGAGTTGGTGGGATTTTCAGTTTCTTCTTTATTGCTGCCATATAGGCATCCCTCAGCTTGAGGACTTGTTGTACAGCCTTAACATCATTGGGGTCATGCCCAAACTCTATTATTATTTCCTCTAAGGCTTTAATCATGTTATCCTTAGCTTGAGAGGAAGCCTTTTTCAACTCAAGCTGTGCTGCAGTATTGTTCAGGCTATTCTGCAGCCTGTAGTTGACTAAGGTCTTATCAGCCAAGGTGGCATAGACCATCTCACCCGTCTATTTGTGGAGCTCAATCTGATCCATCGGGTGGATGTCTTTTGACAGGACCTCCATATTGGTCCTGATGTAATCTGCAGCTGTTTGTGGTTGCTGCACTGTTGGAGTGAAGTGGCTCATTGTCATCTTTCCTTCCTGCACATCAAATGTAGACATGAGCCTCTGTTGGTTTGCAGATGCCATGTTTAGCAGGTGATTGTAGAGCCGAATCTTTATTGGCTCACTCCTTGTTTTTGCATCTTTGAACTGTTGTTTTATGCTTGCACCTGTTCCCTACTGCTGCCCTGAGGAGCTCAGTTCTCCCAATGCTACCCTGTCTTGCTCCTCTTGCAAGGAGCTGGTAGAAGCCTCCATGCTTGGCATTTCCTCCTCTGAGAAGGGATTTAATCTTTGCCTCTTCTCTATTGTTTCAGTGAGGGGAGTCTCCCTTTCTCTCTTTCTGCTAACGTCCTCCCTTTGAGGGGTCTGGAGGACAGAGGAATCAACCCTAGAGTCTTGCCTTGAAGGTGCCACTGGAGCTGTTTGTTCTTGGGTAGCCATCTGGGCCTCTCCTTTTTTCTTTTGTTGACCATGTTGGTCTCCTTGTTGCTGTTCTTGTGGGCTGCTGTTGTTGACCCTGTTGGCCCTGTGGTTCTTCCATGATCTTTTCTTTGCCTTTGCTCTGCCCTTGATCTATGGTTTGTACTGCCTCCTGCTGTGTTGCAGAAGACGAAGCAACTGTTGTTGTTTGAGGCTTTGGGAGAGCAAGTACCTAAGAAGGACATTCTAAGTCAGCCATCTTTAACAAATGCCTTCTAGCTCTTTCAACTAGCTCTTCTTGAGTCACAGGTTCTTCTAGTGTGTTTCTTCTCCACTTTGGTTAGTTGGAATGTCTCTGAATGTGGAGCATGCTCTCATGCTCATAGCTAGAGAGCTTGCATTTCTACCTTTTCAAGGATATAAAGTTATTTGGGTCATAAGGCTTCCAAAGGAAGCTTTGTTTTAGGCCAAGGCCTTCTAGCATCCTGTCTGCCTCTTTCCATCCTTCTCTTTTGTTTAGGATAAAGTGGCCAAGTTGGTTTCTCACTTTGAGTTGTGCCTTTTTACCCCTTCCTGCAAAGTGCACCTGATCGACATTGCCAAATTTCCTGAAATATTCCAAGGCAAAGAGTCTCATAGGCACATACCTGGGCAATTTGTATGGGCGTAGCTCACACCCATATATTCTGATCACAGTGAAGTGCTGGTAGAAGTACCAATCCCCTATACTGTAGGTGCTGGATAGCTGCAGAATCCTCTGCATCTCATCAGACAGTCTTGGAGGGGGTGAGGTTACGAAGAGGGACATAGCTGGATGGATGAATAAGTCTATGAACTCAAAGTATGTGTATGGAGAGTATGTGAGGATGTGGAAGACTGAGGTCCAGTATACCACTGACCTAGGGTTGCCTGCTGCATCAGTTCTCTTGATCTCAAAGGAGAACTTCTCATGTTGGTGGTATAAAATGAGATGGTAAATGTATGAGGTGTATTTGAACACCTTCTCTCTCGACAAGTGTAGAAATTGCTCATGTATCTTGTCTGAGACATATGTAGCATAATCATAACAAATGGGGGTCTTACCGAGGGAAAACATTGTCATCATCACTAATACAGTTTCCTCAATAAACTCCATTGATTTATATCCCAAAACTGAGCCTATCATGTATGCCAGGTCCAGACCCAGCTGGTTTAGGTAGCCATCAAAAATGGGAGGGTGCAGCACTGTGTCAGAGTTTGTGATAAACAATTGATTCAGCTTTAGGATCTGTGCTTCTGTCAGCACCTTGGCTCCTTGGTTGATCAGGTCCAGCAGGGACAAGGGAACCAACTTCTTCTGGGTTTTGAACTGGAGCATTTCCCTGATGGCCTCAGGGGTTGTATAAAACACTACTGCACCTTGAGGGTTGAGCACAGCCCTCTGCATGGGGTCATAGCAGACAGCACATAAGTGAATCAGGTCAGGGAACTGGTTGACCTGAGGCAGCTTGAAGATTGGGAGGGAGGACTCCCAAATGCCCAGAATATTTGTTCCATCTCTATGTCTGTCTCTGAGCTCGTTTAACAAATGAATGTGGAACTTGCATTTGGATGGGCTATCCTCTGAGATTTGGTAATCAAGGTCTGCCAAATCCTGCCACTCCAGCTCTCTCTGGGGAGCATTCAGGGGAGTAACATTGAGGGCTACTGATGCCTTGGGAGTATCCATGCTTGCTTGAATGCTTATTGATAAATAATGAACGTGTTATCTTGAGAAAGAAGTTTTTCAGAGGAATGTAGGGTTGCAGAAGAGGTTCACAGCAATTGAAATATTGTTTGGCACTCTCTGAAGGTTATTCACCGTGTTTAGCAGACCTCTTTTGATAATTGAGGAGCAGGTTACGTGCTATGGTTCACAACTACGCGAACAGAGAAGGGTTTTCCCTAAAATTTTTAGTGCAAAATGGCTCTGCCAGTGTAATTCGACTATTAATTCTTTGAAGGGGAGTTGGATATGTTTGGTTTTGTGGTGAATTCTTAAGCTTGTGCCGTGTTCGGGTATTTTTTACAATTTACTGTGAATAAACCAGGTTGCAAGGAGGTTCACGGGCAAATACCTGTTTAACAAGTTGCTCAGGACGAAACAACAGTTGGGTGCGCGCTTTGAACTTCTGTGGATGGTTTGGAGTTGGTTGGCGAATTTTTCGTCGTAATGCGCATGCAGAGAGAGAAGAGGTGTTTTTTGCAAAAGGTGATGAAAAACACGTAAAATCGTGAAAATATGGCTTTTTTGGCTTATTGGCGCGCTTTTTTGTGTGACGTCAGCATGTGGGTCCGGGTCGGATGACGTCAGCAGGACGTCATCAGGTGACGTGGTGGCCTGAGACCGGTCCATAGGGGCGATGAAGTGGCGGACAGGTGGACGAATGGAGGGCAGTGTGCGCGGTCGTGGCGTTGACGTAGGCGACAACAGGACGATGATGCGGGCAGACAGGTGTTGTCATATCGGGCCCCCTCCTGCACGGCAAGGAATCTGTCAGAGGGGGCTCCGACGAAGTTTGGGAGCTACGCGTGTCCCCGCGTGACATCATCGTCTGACAGATATCGGACGATATCTGTCGAACATCGGGGCCCTTCCGAAATCCACGAGGACCGTTGGATTTCAAGTCCAAGATCTGACGGTTGTCGGGCAGGGAATATGCACGGAGGATAAAACCACTAGTGGTTATCTGTCAGGCGTCGGGCCCCTCCGAAACCCACAATAACCGTTGACCTGGAAAGGCCGCGATCTGACGGATATCGGGCCAGCAAGCTGCACGGCGGATAATGTTAATGAGCGGTTTAAAATAATAATATTTATCGGCAAGTGCACCCGGCGGGACCCTTCGGTTTATGAATGATTTTCAATAGTTTTTCTAAAAAATTAAATATGCCCGACGACATTAGGCAAATGCGAGAAACAAAGGTTTTTTCATGAAATTTTCGCATAAGGGACATGAAGGGCACAACTTAGGATAAACGGGTTTGATGGATTTTTATGAAAAGGCGCTTATTGGCTCCCGACCTTAGGATAAGGCGGGGAAAGCGGATTTTATCAAAATTCTAGCCTTTTAGTAGTGTAAAGGTGTCCAAAAGGGGTTCCTCAAGGGTTTTTAGGCAAAATTGGAGAGTTGGCTAGATGGGTAGGTTCTGATAGAGAAAAGGGGTTAGGCTTGGGTTCTTGAGCTTAACCAGATGTTAATCCAATGCCCTGGTAGTGGAACATATGGCTATAATGCCAAGGAGGGGATATTTATACTTGTTTAGGGTTTATACACCATGGTGTTATAATAATAGGGGAGGTGGAGCATAGGGAGCTAGATAATAGAGTTAGAGGTTAATATGGGGGGAAAATGTGAATGAAGACCAATACTACTAAGTTTTCTTGAAAACAACTTAGTGTACAAGAGTAGATCAAAATGAAAAGAACTTTACACAAGAAATGTGGCTTCTAAAGGCTATAAGAACCATCATAAAGCTTTGAGTCTCCCTTATGAACATACCTGGTGCAGGGGTGTTAGTCATGAGTGGTAAACAGAGGGAAAGAGGGGAGTTAGACATGCTCCACTGGGGTGTTTTGCCTGTACTTGCTTAGCAAAGCTGATCTTGGGAGGAACATCATTTCTGCAACCCCATTTACCTACCCAACTATTTTGCCTAGCATTTTTATTTCTTCTTGGTGGGTGCACTTGGACTTGCAAACCCCTTGTGTGCCTTTTCTTTTTCATTGGCTTTTTTGCATTTCCTTTCCTATCTAGCACTACCCTTATTTCTTCCAAGGCCCCAGATTAAGCAGTTGGGAACCTTAGTTTCTCTGCCTAACTACTGATCTGCCAAGATTTAAACAGTTTGGACAGATTTCTTTCTCTATTCTACAACATAAATTGAAAACATGGCATGCCCCAGTTTAGACTGTTGGGTCATCCATCAGAGCTTCAATGGGCATGAAGGCATGTACACACCTTGTCTTTTCTTGCAAATATGGAACCTTTGTAGCACCAAAGTAGAGCATATTTGGCACTTGAATTTTTCCAATCATGAAATATGAAACCTATTGGTATAGGTATCCAACAGCATGCAAGCACTTGTTTTCAATATTCTACATCCATATTTATTTACACACACTTAGTCTCTTTGATATTGAAAAGATACCAAAGAAGGAACAAAAATCATTTTAAACGAGGCATGGTTTTATATAACTTGGAAGGCCACAATCACTCACATCAAGGTAATCCCTAGAAAGTCATAAGTTCGAATTTAAATACATTGAAATATTTCTCAGTGACTATGAATGATTTATATCTCATGCTTTAATGAGTGACTTGGTAAGGCATTTGACTAGGTGTCTTTGCATGAAAGTCCCTTTCTCATATGAAACTATGAATGAAAAGAACTTTTATATATTCTTATGGATTGGTATAACCATGTAATTTTAACCAAAATTTCATATAAGTGGGATCTAGCATAATGAATTAAAGACTTACTACAAAATCATCTAGGTGTCATAGATATTCTATGGATCATATCACAAGATCCATGAAATGAATATTGAAAATGTTTGGTAGAGGGAATATTTACATTATGATGAACATGCCCACAAAGAATATAAATTATTCAGATAATGATTTTAAGGCAGATAGTTATTTATTGGATCAACAACATTTTGACTTGGTAAACTTGCTAGAAAATAGAGTTGGGACAACCAACTTTTGGGAGGCTAAATGGATAGATCCTTAAAACCTGTTTCTAGGGTATACTCTCCTATGAATGTAATTTAAAAAAAAACTCGAATAATTTCATTATGATATTGTATGAGAAAGTTATGCCCTACTTACAAATTGTTTGCAAGAAATATACATTACAAAACATTCTATTTCCTAGGTTGTGCTTTGGTGTACTTGACCCATATATTCTTCATGTTTTCAAAACCTATTTTAATTAGAGATACATAAATTAATATCCTTTCATATCCAATTGGAATCAAGTCGATACATTGTGAAATTAAAAAAGGTATGCTAAAAACCATGATTATTGGTCTTTGATGGAAACTGAAAATAACACACCCTACAACCTATTTCTCAACATGTTTGACATATTGTTGCAAATAATTTCTAATACCTAATTATATTTGAGATATCCCTTTTAATACATTTTAATTTAGTTTTGGAATCACTCCAATTGGATATCATATGAAAAAATTATCATGAAAATATCGCCAGATAGTTTAGGTTAGCCATCAATCCCTAATAGGTAATTAAGAAAAAATTTCAATGAATCCTTTAGGACATATATTTCTTATGATTTTTTCAATCATTGTGATGTTTTATTGAATAAAAAAAAATTCCTCATATTTATTTTCCTCGATAATATCACCTTGTGTTTTTAGGAAAAATGCTAGGTTTTTTGCAAGTCAAAGAAGGATCATGAAGGTCAATCCATGAACAAGTATTTCAAAGACAAAATTTCATGAAATAGGGAATTCCATTGAATACTAAAAGAATTTTTCTATCATATAATATTTATTCCTTGAATGAAGCATGTATGAATTTAAATTGCATAGGGACAGGTTGTAGAATTATTACAACTATGGATCAACAAAGATAATCAACAAAGTTTCAAAGGGAGATAATGCAAGGATAATGTAGAATTAATCAAAGATAAATGTTACACAAGTCTAGCCCCAGTGTACATTGTTGATCCCATTAGTACACAAGGCCCCTTAAAGAATATTTGAAGTACCATGGTATGCCCAAACATCTTCCTAATTCAAATTTTCCAGTGAGGTTAATGAAGTTTTATTTTCTTATGTATTTAAATTTAAAGTCCTTAGAATATCATTCATGTAACCATTATTATCATGTGAAAACTCTAGCCTATTTATTTTCTCCATAACACCTTCATAACTTCTTACTACACTAACCCCCAACCCATCCAATAAATGGTTCACTTACAATGCTAAGTTACCCTTCTAGTTTTATTAGTTGTTGAATAAAGAGAGCTTGTGGCTACCAATCCATTATATATTTATTCTACTTCGTACCTACTACTAATATTTCTTAGCACAATTCCTTCATCTTTAAACATATGACAATGTGCTAAATGTCTTGCAGTATGTTTCTATTCTTAGTAATACTTCACAGATCCACCATTGCAACATAAGCAACAAAAGCAACAAAATTTTTAAGGATCACATTGGTACTGTCACACAAGAACCAATACCAATTATTCTTTTAGTTGTCACATAAGAACAAACTATAGGATTTCTGAAGAAATAGGTGTTGTCATAGAAGAACCAACATCTACAATTCGTGTGGTTGTCACATAAGAACCAACCATCATATTCATGAAGAAATATGTGTTTCCACACATTAAATTTGGAATTAAATGGTGGATCCAGAATTTCAAAATAACCAAAAATCTCAATTCTAGTCATTGTCCTTGTAATAAAATATTTCCAAACTAAATGAAATATGTTTTACAAGAACCAACACCTACCATTTATGTGGTTGTCACACAAGAACCAACCACTAGATTATAAAAAAAAAGGTGTTGTCACAGAAGAATCAACACCTACCATTCACGTGGTTGTCACATTAGAGTCAACCACATGATTCTAAACAAATACGTGTTTTAAAAAAAGAACCAACACCTACCATCCTTAAAAAACCCTATTGTTTTTCCACAAGAACCAATAATAGAGAGAAAAATTTAGTTGAAGAAATTCCCCAATGGAAAAGACTACTTCACCACAAAAACCGGTAGTAGAATAAGTTGTTGAAGAAGCAGTCTTCCCTAAAAGCTTGAAACAAATATATTTTTGAACTAGGAGGAGACTTTTTTGTTAACCCTTGATACACATTCTTAAATAATTTTACTCTCTGCCATGAGAACCTATGAAGAACTTAGTATAGAAGATCCGATATGATTGCTACAAATTTCATGAACTGCTTTGGTAGGTACAAGTATGATACTTCTTTCTATTTGTTATCAAATTCATTGAATACTTTAGTTTTGTATCTAGAAACCACTTAAGCCTACTTTCCTACCGTTTTCTATCTTTTTTGAGGATGAAAACGTCTTGAGTTTAGGGGAGAGGGAACGCTTTCACCTTTATCATTCACCACAGATTATCATACCATTCCTACCCTTGTTCAAATCGAAATCCTCCATGAAACCACCCAAACAATGACATCATCTTAACTTATTCCCATGGTTCATGTCCATCCCAACACCTCCCTCTTTATCTAAGCATTATTCAAGGATTATAAGTTTCTCAAGGAAATACGCTAGTGTTGCTACATCAAGAATTGATGTTGTTACATGAGAACCATCATCAGAAAATCCTACTTTTGCTCCAAAAAAACGAACAATAGAAAGCCTTGCTACTGTCATGTGAGAACCAATAACAAGAGAAGAAGAAGACTCAAGTGTTACTACATCAAACATAGTTCTTTCTCCACAAGAACTAACAATATAAAAGAAGCAAATGACATTGGGCAAGTTAAGGAAATAATCAAAAGAGGACATTGTATCTGCTACAACACCCAAAAAATTTGGGTACATCCAAAGTTTTGGGTCCCCCTCTTCTTGCTTAAGGCCTTAAATACTATTATCGTGTTGTGAATTAGTCAATCTCCCCATGTTGAGGGATTTAATCCCCTAGGGCTTTTGGGTGGAACCCTAGCAGACTGAAAGTTGTCTAAACAAAGAAACATGCATACACACAGCCATTATGCTAGCAAAAGCTAATTCTAAAGTAAGAAGGACGTACCTCAGGTCCTACGTTCGAGTAGGTCCTCAAGGGTCCAAACCCTTCTTCACATCCCTTTCGCTCCTTTGTCCTGCAAAACCAACAATTCCAAAGAATGCAGTAGTATATGGACAAAGATTTATACAAAAATCATCTTTATGTTATAAA
>APFE030869636.1:37035-49007 GCA_000404065.3 Pinus taeda | reverse complement strand
TGCAAGTGGGTCTACAAAAACAAGTACAAAGCTGATGGCTCACTTGACAAGCAAAAAGCTAGGCTTGTGGCAAAAGGTTTCACACAGAAGGAAGGGGTCGATTATGAGGAAACTTTTGCTCCACAGCAAAATGGGCCACCATCTGGACACTCTTTGCACTGGTAGCTCAGAACGGTTGGAAATTCCATCAAATGGATGTAAAAACTGCCTTCTTGAATGGAGATCTAAAAGAAAATGTTTTTATGTCCCAGCCTGAAGGATTTGCTGTGAAAGGACATGAACATAAAGTATGCAAACTTGTGAAGTCCTTGTATGGCCTCAAACAAGCACCACGAGCCTGGTATGAAAAACTAACTGAGCATCTTCTGAAACTCAACTTCAATCATTTTGATCTTGATGATGCAACTTTATTTGTCAAGAAAGTTGGCAAAACAGTTGTATATCATGTGGTATATGTAGATGATCTTTTAATGACAGGGAACAATGAAAGCTACATTGCATCCATAAAGAAAGAATTAGGAAAAAATTTTGAAATGACTGATTTGGGCTATGTTCATTACTATCTTGGCATTGAAGTAACCCAACATCCAAAGTCCATATTTCTTTCTCAAAAGAAATACATTGGAGATTTGTTGAACAGGTTTGGCATGACAGAGTGCAATCCTCTTATTACTCCAATGGAACAAAACTTAAAGCTCACATCTATTGAAGGAAAGGAATTTGAGGATGCAACAAAGTATAGACAACTTGTAAGAAGTCTCAACTACCTTACTACTACTAGACCAGACATTTCATTTGCTGTTGGAATCCTCTTCAGGTTTATGCAAAAGCCTTGTGAGGGACATTGGTCTGCTGCAAAAAGAGTTCTAAAGTACTTGAAGGGAACTCAAGACTATGGAATCAAGTACACACAGGTGGATGACTTCAGTTTGATCTTATACTCTGATTCAGACTTCAATGGAGACAAAGAAACTGGAGTATCTACTTCAGGACACGCTACGAGTCTTGGATCAGGAGCTGTCTCTTGGAGATCACGCAAACAATTAGTTCCAGCAGATTCCACAACAGAAGCAGAATATGTGGCAGCAGGTGAAGCAACAAAAGGAATTGTGTGGCTCAAGAAAATTCTTGAAGATTTGCAGGTAAAACAAGTACAATTAACTCCACTCATGATTGACAACACCTTTGCAATAAAGTTGGCCAAGAACCCAAAGTTCCATGATCGAACGAAGCATATCAATTCTAAATATCATCTGATTCGACATCATGTTGAGGCCAAAACAATCCATCTCCGTCATTGTTCCACAAATGAGCAAATTGCAGACATCTTCACTAAAGCACTTGGAAGGGAAAAGCTTGAATGATTCAGAATGATGCTTGGACTCACCAACATCCCTTTAGATTAAGGGGGGAAATGTTGACACCTAATCTTCATGCTTTGGGGAATTTTATGTAAATAATTAAATTAGGAAAGTGAAAAGTCATCGGGAGATGAACTAAACAATCACTCCCTATTATATATAACAATGACCTACCTATGGAATAATATACGAATCAGTTGTTTGTTTTGTGGAGTTACTGCCTGGCCTGACAGGTTTGCATGTAGAACTTTGGATTAAAAGGAGTGGAGCTTGATGCTACATGTCCACTATTACCCCACTTTCTGTATGAGTGATAGGAGATAAAAATAATGAGATACGAGAGATACACAGTAGATACTATTGTTATTCAAATTTAATAAAAAATATTACTATGTCTTCCTCGACATAAAACAATTATCTTCCATAAAATATTTTCTCCATGAGCCTGATTTAAAATAAATCTCTTTCGTTGACATGTCCAGCCGAAAATAGAAACGATGTCGATGGGCCAATTTCAGTTTAGAAAATTCACAATTAGTTTCAATTGTAATATCTCCTATTTTCAGTTTAGATTTTAGTTACAAGTAGTGAAACAGGACTCGCTAATCAATCGCGATTAATAACGAGTCGAAATATGCTCGCTCTCCAAATGATCTGATCCAAATCTTTGCAAGTCAAACTCACGTTGACCAATTTTAACTGATGGCCCACACAAGTTTGACTTGCAACTTACTGATTAAAGCAGATTGCTGCAATTGATTCAGATATATTCAATTTTCGGCCTTGACTCGATGAGCATGGGTTTTTAATGTTTAGGTATGCCGCATTTCTAAAAACTAAACGTCGTTCATTCCAAAATTTATTTCTCATTTCTCAGGCCTACAACACATTCATCAAGACATTCAATAATCAATCACTACTCACTATTACATAGTCTAGACTCCATATCGGGGAACTGCTAGCATGAGCCTAAGTCCAGATTCCATATCAGGCAGTCACCCGTCACCTTCAGTATGTGTTACCTTCAGGCTTAGCCGCTTCACTATTCAAAAATCGAGGTACGTTGGAACTTGGCCTAAATAATAGGTATATAACTATATTGAAGTTTCAATGTCATTTTCAATGGCAAGTTTCAAGTTTCACTGTTTAGAAATTGAATGTTTGATGTATTCCTTTGGTTATGACTTTTCAACCCTATAAATGGGGCTTAGATAGATTTAAAAAATGCACTAAGAAATGGTTTCATACCATCCACCAGCCAAGTCATCAAGCATTCCTTCCTGGGTTGATGTCTTGCTGACTCCAAAGACTTTAACCATGCATTCACAACTTTGGGTATTTTTGTTCTTCTAGAATCTATTATTGATGTATTGGTTCAGTTGTCTTATGCTAAACGAACTTGTGAATTCAAGATCACAATGCAATATATTTCGATAATATTTCCTTTAGGTAGCATTTTCTCATATATACCTAATTGTGTTTCAAGGTCATAATGATATATTAGGTCGAAATGTGCTTGTATGGCTAGACAAAATCCTCTTTGATCCTTAACAAAACCTCATATCCTTTACAAACAACCCTCTTTTTTGTGAAGTTATATATGGCATTTTTAATTTTAATTTTTTATTGTCTTTTATAGGAGCCAAATTAAATAGAAGGCACAATTCCAAATCTAAACAGAAGTCACAATTTAAGCACAAGTTGAAAACAACAACAATGCCGAGGGAGAAGGACTTTGCTTGGGCTTATTGTGACAAGATTCTTCGAGACCCTAAGCTCCTTTATAAATTTTTCAAAGTGAAATGTAGTGGAGGAATTTATAGATTCAAGTACCACCTTGCACAAATACCCGGCCATGATATAGGTCTCTGAAAAAACATTGACGAAAATGTCAAACACCAAGCAACCTTGGCCATTGATATGTTGAGTTAGCATAATGCAAATAAAGAAAAGAAATAAAAGAAATAGGAACTCCTGGAGTTGACAATTTTTCTTCCACTACCCCATTGTCATCTCCCTCTATTGAATCCTCAATGCAATTCCTAAGTTTCCACACATGCCTCCAAGTCAAATTCAAAGTCAAGGCCAAATTAATCCTCCTGCATTCAACATCAGAGGTGGAAACATAAACACCTTTTTTTCTCCCCACACAAAACCCGGTTCCAAACCTACCTTGGATACCACTGGTTGGAAAAAAAATATCCATAGTCAGGCAAGGAAGGCCATTGCTAAATTTTTGTACTATTCTAACATACCTTTCCACTATGCCATAAGTCCTTATTGGCAAGCTACGATTGATGCAGTTGTTGTTGTAGGTCCAAGGTCCAAAGCCCCTTCATCATAGAGCATTAGGACAAATTTGCTATTAGAAAGTGTTGAAGATGGCATGCTTGTGCTATCCGAGTTTTTTTCATCATGGGTAGAAGCAGGGTGTATCATCATGAGTGATGGATGGACAGATCAGAGGAATAGAACTTTAATAAATCTCCTTGTATCTTGTCCAGTAGGTACAATGTTTCTCAAATCAATGGATGCCTCAGACAAGGTTAAGACTACACAACTTATTTGTGAAATGATGGAGGAAGTCGTTCAAGAAGTGGGAGAAGAACATGTTGTACAAATTGTCATTGACAATGCAACTAATTATATGGTTGCTAGTAGACTTTTTGAGATTTGGCATCCCACTATTTTTTGGACCTGTTATGTTTCCCATTGCATAGATCTAATGCTTTAGGACATTGGTAAGCTTCATTAGATACATGAGGTTGTGGAGAAGGAAAAACACATAAGAAAATACCTATACAACCACACTATTTTCCTAAACACCATGAGAAAATACAATGAAGGTAAAGAAATTGTTCGACCTGCAGTCACTAGATTTGCAACAAATTTCATATATTTGCAATTTGTGGTTGAGCAAAAGACAAATTTGAAGAGGATGTTCTTGGGACCTCAGTGGATGGAATCTAAACATTACAAGACCCTTGAAGGCATTGAATTTGTTGCACTTATGATTAACGATGGTTTTTGCAAAGATGCCAAAGAGATTATTATTGTATGGAGTCGTTTGCTAGAGTTATCAGGTACTTCAAGTCTTTTATCTTTTTCATGTTTTAAATTCCATTTCAAGCTTGTTTTTATTTTCAATGTTTCATATTTTTTTAAATTTGAAAGCTTGAAATTTCAGGATGGTTGATGGCGACAAACCCACTATGGGTTACATTTATGAGGCTATGGATCTCGCAGAGGAGGCCATCAAAAGAAAATATGGGGATGAGGAAGAAAAGTATATTCCTCTTTGGGACATTATTGATGCACATTGGGATAGGAAATTGCATTCCCCCTTACATGCTACTAGGAACTTCTTAAACCCATAGTATTTTTATGATAAGAGAAAATTTAATGAGGATGGGGAGGTTTACAGAGGACTTATGACATGCATGGAAAGGTGCTTCCCTCATCCAGAATTTCAAAGTCTTGTCTTTTCCCAACTATAGGATTATAGATCACTAGCTAAATTATTTGTCTATACCAATGTTATACGAGAAAGGTCTAAGATGTTTCCAGGTACCCTTTGAGGCTTGAAGGCTTCATCAATTCATTAATTTTGTTTAAATTTTTTTTGTATGTTAAATGTTTTATTAAATTTTGTTGTCTTTTTAAGTTTTTACTATTTAGTATTTTGTACGTCTACTCTTGAACCCTTGCCACTTTCTAGGTATTTGGTGGTAAAACTTTTATAGTGATATGCCAGATTTGAAGAGATTCGTCATTCATATCTTAAACCAATCATGCAGTGCTTCAAGTTGTGAGTGCAACTGGAGAATGTTTGAGAAAATACATTCTAAGAAGCACAACTGATTGACACAAAAACGTTGAAATGACATTGCATTTTTCCATTACAATCTATGACTTCGCAACAAGCAAATACTAGGTGAGAGCTTGAATTTGAAGGTTCCATAATCTGATTTGAAATTTAAAGTTTAAACTTTAAAGTTCAAAGTCAAACTTAAATTCACATTTCAATGTCTCATGATAATGATAGGTTTGGATAATTCACCAATAGACCTTGAGGACATGGATTTCCAAACTACAAATGCAACAGATTGGGTCCAATTAGAGGAGGCTCCTCTTTTAAGCCTACATGGCTTGAAGAACTTTGAGATTTAAGCAACCAAAGGAGTGGAAGGAATCGCGTCTAGTTCTCACTCTTAAGAGTCTTAGACTCTTAGTTACTAATTTTTTTCTAATTAGTATGTAGTTGTTTGTAAACGTTTAGAAGTAGTTAATTCTAGTTCTATGTAGTCACTAGTTAGGATTCATGACTCAGTACTTTGGAACATGTTTGGACTCATAAAATATATGAGATGCTTATCCATTCATCATATTCTAGACATCTATTGATATTATGAATTGTTTGGACATGGCTTTACTAAATATCAATGAAAAATGATTTTTTTTTAATTCAATATATGTGTATATTTTTATTTATTGAATTTACTTATTTTTTCCTGATTTTTCCCCAATCTGATTAAAACCCTTATCTCTTTTGCCTCACTAATTTGTTGTCTATTGCAACACTGGTAACATTGGTTACAAGTTTCATTCTTCACTTGTGATTGCTAAGGTGTGACAGAGAGTGCCAATGTATGATGAAAAGTGTTAGGGAGTACTAGGACAACACAAGGGAGCACTAGGTCAAAATGCATGGAAGTGAATGAATATTAGGGTGTGGTGGGAAGTGTTAATCAGTGCCAGCTGTTACGAAAAGGAGGGAGTGACAAGGTATTCTAACCACGAGTAAGACATGCCATGGAATATCAGGAAATGTCAAGAAGTGCTAGTGTGCTAGGTAGTTCTGGGGTGTGCTAATATGTGCCAAATAGTGTCAAGGCATGCCAGGTGCTAAGACATGCTAGGATGTGCAGGGTGCCAGAGTATGCCAATATACATGAAGGAGTTTCAAGGAAACAAAAGGAATAACCAAGATAAAATGCAAGGAAATGAACACATAAGAGGGTTAATAAGTTGGGACATTTTCTTTTTCAAAAGGGGCATGCTAGGATCACTAATAATATCTTCCAATACATGCCAAGTGCTAATGTTTGTTAATGCAATATTATGCCAAGGATTTCCAGGGCATGCTAGGGACTACATGGAATGCCAACACATGATACAGGAGTGCTATGCTATGCTATGGCATGACAACATATGCTTGGGCGTCCTACTCATGGCAAGATGTTCTAGGTACAAATATGTTCCAGGTACAAAGATGTTCCAAGACATGCGAGGTGCCAATGAATGTTAATGTATTGTTCCAAAGAATGTTAAGGTGTGTCGTTAGTGTTGAGGAGTGCTAGGTCTCTCTCATTAATAGAATTGACAGAGCTTGATTATGTATTAAATAATATAGTTCCTAGACACACTAGTGGAACTTTATTTAAATGAAATTTTCTAGATAATAAAACTAATAGAGTTGAATCATGTGTTGACTCATAGAAAGGCTATATTCTTATGACTTGACAGAATTTATACACACTAATTACTTATTAAAAAATTGACTGACTATTATAACAACTATGACCTTGGACACATAATGAAAAATACTCCACAACAATGGTCTTGAATTGTTATATTTTGACAAAAAATATAGTAACAGGTATATAGCATCATCAAAAACTCATTGGAATGATCAATGATGACGAACATTTTTTGACCATCACTAAAAGTAACCGAAAAGAGCATTGGTGAGGGTCAATAAAAGATCGTCACTAGAAGTGTCACCAAAGAGAGAATTAGTGATGGGACTTTAACGACCCTCACCAAACGTTTCACCAAAGAGAGAATTAGTGACGGGCCATTAATGACCCTCACCAAAAGTTTCATTGAAAATGGCTTTGGTGACAAACCTTAAAGGACCACCACTATATATACTTACACCAACGATTTTTTAAAGACTGTCACCATATGTGACATTGGTGATGGATCTTAAAGGTCTGTAATAGGCATGAAGCACCAACAAAAACTCATTGGAATGATTAATGATGTCGAACATTTATTGACTGTCACCAAAAGTAACCAAAAAGATCATTGGTGATGGTCAATAAAAGATCGTCATTAGAAGTGTCAACAAAGAGAGAATTAGTGATGGGCCTTTAACGACCCTCACCAAATGTGTCACCAAAGAGGGAATTAGTGATGGGCCCTCACCAAAAGTGTCATTGAAAATGGCTTTGGTGACAAACCTTAAAGCACCATCACTATATACACTTAAAACAATGTTTTTTTAAATACCATCACCATATGCGACATTGGTGATGGACCTTAAAAGTCCGTCACAGGCATGACCCTCACCAATGACCTTTTTCCTTGTAGTAGTACCACTTGTTAGCTCAAAGATAACACTAAGAGGGGAGGTGAATCAGTTTAATGGAAAAAATATAATTTCCACATATTTCATCAATAATTAACTACATAATTGTGTATCATAATAATAAATGAAACCATGCATCAGAAATATATCATCACATCAACACAAGAGGACACAAGCTTCTACATGGAAACCCTTATGGGAGAGAACCAAAAATTATTTTCTTCTTCTTCTTCTTCAACTCATTACATAGATTTATAGGCACCAACCTACTAGAGGAACATAAACATGTGCAAGACAATGCTTGCGATAGGATACAACCTAATTAAGGAACTCACCTCAAAATCATGAAAGCAATTACTTTCTTTAGGCTACAAACTAATTGAGAAACTAACCTTAGAAATGAACAAGATTCAATTTGTTGTAGGATTCAACCTGATTGAGGCACCAACCTTAGTGGAGGCACCCACCTCCTTTTTCAAATTAGTGTGGAACAATTTTCAAAATATTTCAAACTGAATTCAAAAGCATCATCTATATTTATCTGCCACTAAATATACTCCTATAAATACTGTCACAACCTGCAATCATTGTCATAATGTTTTCATCAACCTGTCATATCCTGTCCATACTCTGTTACAACTTCTTCATCAATCTGTTCACATAAACGTTTCTCCAAACCTATTATAGTCATTTACATAACATCCACTACAACCTACTCATAAGCCCCCAAAACACATAACACTAATCCTAGAAATAAAAAATATATCATTAAGAGTGTTAATGCCTTCATAAATTTTCACCACTAACTCATGAACATCATGCTTCTTTCGTAATTAAATTTGGATTTTAAATGAGCCCAAAAATTCCCCCAAACCATAGAAAATAAATTTTTTAATTAAGTGCTTGACAGAATGACCCTTTCAAGGCACATTGTGCAAAATGGTCATTTTCTGGAAGCCATTATACAAAATGTTCTTTTTCAAATTCTTAATCATTCAACAAAATTTTCTTTTGCGAGAAAAATAAAAACAATAATAAAAAAATAATTTCTCACTTGAACAATTTTGAACCTCAGGACCTCGGCTACCCACTATCGAGTTAATACCAATAATGTTATCTGATATACTTGGAATGTTGTGAACTCGAACAACTTTTGATATGATAAATCTATTTTCAAAGGAGAAGAGGATGGGATCCGATCTCATGACCAAACAATATGTAAATGCAATCAATATTTCTATGGTCCAAATGAATGATGCAAATAATATTTGAATCTAAGTGCCATATCATTATATCCATCCGCAATCGTCAATACAATGCTTAAACTAATCATAGCTCAACCTTTTTGATGGTGAAGGTCGAATATATATGTACAATACGAGGCTCTTCCAAATCAATGCCCAAACTTTTCCATGATGGAACTCAACTGTATACAAAACATCAACGATACCAAATCAAAGAGTCAAAGCTTAACCTCTTCCACCATGGAGCTTAACTATATACAAACTACGAGCCTCTTCCAACTTAATGCTAAAGATATACTATATTTGAACTCACTTGTATATAAGACAGCAATGATGCCAAACTTAAAGTGTCAGAGCTCAACCTTTTCCATGGTGGAGCTTAACTATATATAACCCAGAGGCCTCTGCTCTAACACCCCCTCCTCCTAGGTCCACCCAGGCAACCTGCCAACTAGTGTAAATAGGTGACAAGAGATGCTACTATAAGGGATTCAACTTCCTTGGTGACCTTAAGGAAATAGAACCAGTAGAACATATCAAACAATCTCATCCACATCAGCAAAAAAACCCTCAAGAGACATGTTAGCCACTCAGACATCTTGTCCTTGAGTCCCACTGATGATTTAAGCCTTTCAATCCCTGTTCACTCTCATTCTTTAGGCATAAAAATGTCCAAAAACCCAAAGTTGCTCTCATAGGCCTATGTTCCAGTGACTGTGGACTTTTCTCAACAGACCTGTGTCGGCGACCCTGAAATTTGAGCCACCTTTCTATCCCAGAAACCGGACCTCTTCCCATAACTTGCTACAATCTTCAGAATCCATCAAAGACATGATAACAATTTTGATGAATCAAAAATCGACCTCAGGACTAGGCCTGAGCATCCCCAACCGGGACTGATATTCTGTCAAACACTTGTCATTAATGCAACCTACTAGTCTAGCATACAAGACATAGCATAAATGACTGAAAGAACTTATGAAACATAACCAGAAGGATCACCTCCTTCTCGATTGAGATATTATATCATCAATTAGGTCTTGCATCCATCCATTTAACAATTACAAGTAAATACATGAAATAACCATGACATGAACCAATCATTTAACCATGCTTATAACCAACATAAGACCATATAAATATCAAATAAATGAAAACCATTAAATACACATATAAAGCAGTGAAAAAGTAAGACAACTTAGGTATTACTAACCATAGGAAAATATGACCAAGATTGGGACCTCCATGTACCACCTGACCATAGACATGGCTGAACCAAATCTCTCTTTCAGCCAGTCACCCCTCGGCCATATTTCAAGCATGAATGTGGGATCACATAGAACAACCAATCTAAGAACAACCAAAAGAATCAAGAGGTTAAACCACCTCCACCCTCAACAAAACACAATCACACCAAAATCGGTGCTCCAATCACAACTAAACTGAACTTGGAATGTCATCTTGAATCCATCACTATCCTTGAAGAATTTTTTGTCTCCTTGTCTATCAAGCTTTACTACAATCCAATTCCGGATCACTAGCCCCTAAACTGACACCAGCCTCTCAAGATTTACCACAATACAAACCAATATCACTAGGACCTAAACCGAGACTTCTCTCTTAAGCTTTACTGTGTATCCCACCAAAACTGGTCAAGGGATTCCTAGGACTTTGGGAATGAACCTTGAGACCATCTCTGCCCCGGATTCCGTAATCCATCCAGTAAACCAAAGCTCAAAACTGACATAAAAATCTAAACATACCATGGAATCCAAAGAAAGGAAAGGCTAGGCTGAAAACCACTGTCATAACCTAGCAAAACCATGCCATCGACAACAAGAGAACCATACACCAACATGCAAATTCATGCATGTCCAAACAAACTAGGAAGTCACACATGCAAGACGTTACCTGCAAGTATTCCTACTAAAGCTTCTTGATCCTACTCTTCTTCCTGATCCTACTCTTCTTCCTAATCCTACTCTTCTTACTTGATCCTTGCTTTCCATCCTTTCCCTTTTCTTGCTTTTCCTTCCTTGATCGAGAGCTAGAGTGCTCCAAGAAAACACTAAGTGACCAAGAGACAGAGACAGAGAGAGAGAGAGAGAGAGAGAGAGAGAGAGAGAATAATGAGAGAGCTCCAAACTTGAACTGACAAAAGGTTAGCAAAAACTTGCTAGCTGATCCTCAAAAGCCTTTTTATTAATGAGGCCTCTATTTTCTTTATTTTCCATTATTTTCCTTCAATTTCCTCCTCACATGCAACTTCTGACCTTTACCTTCCTCTTCTCATATTTTCCTTTATTTTCATAAATAAATGTGCCAAAAATGCATTTTTTCCTTTTAGTGCATTGCCTTAGCCTTTTCCAATTTTCCTTATCCAAAACACACATCCAATGATGCCCACTAGGATATCTTTTCCCAACAACTTGGAAGAAGTGTCCCTTAACCATGGTCTTATTTTGCCTTTATCAACTTTTATTACATGAAATTTTCACCAAGGCTGTTACAGAACCCTCCCCCTTAAGGAAAATTGTCCTCAGTGTTAAGCCACACCATGAACTCAAAAAAACCGCTGAAAAGCAAATATACTGCCCATGGAGATTTATAACTTAACTTGTTGCATTATTTACAATGAAAGACCTGATCAAAATAAAAACATCATGACAACATGACAATATAAAGACCATAATAATATGACACCCATACCGCTTGTTGGAGCTTTATCGCTTAACTCATGGTGGTATTTACATCTATATACATATACCATAACATCAAGAAAACATTTACCAACATCAAACCAAAATTGTTTTGCCTCAAATGGAAAACAATGAGGAATACAAGGCCCACATCTAATCCACCATATCCCATGTATCTTCTTTAGGCCCAAAGTGCTTCCATTGCACTTTATCTCTATGGCTCTATTCCTAAGCATGAGATGCTTCCACTGCAATATGCACTGAGGCTCTGGCAAAAGTGTCCCTTAACCGTGGT
>APFE030869636.1:23485-35911 GCA_000404065.3 Pinus taeda | reverse complement strand
AGATTCTCATTTATAACCTACATTTCATGCTCCATGTATACCAATGTGTCTAGTCCAATAAGTACCCTATTCATTGGATCACTCAAACTGATGCGAGTGTTACACCTCTCCCCATACAATGCCTTGAAAGGAATCATCCTTAATGACTCATGATAACCATTATTGTATGTGCACTCAACGAATGGAAGATACTCCTCCCATTTCTTCTACTGGTGCATCACGTACATCCTTAACATATTCTCCAATATCTTATTGCCCTTCTCTTTCTGTCCATCTGTCTATGGATGATAAGTTGTGCCGGAGGCCAAATCTGTACCCAAACCTTGAAATAACTCATTCCAACATTTGGAAGTGAACTTCACATCCCTATTTGACACAATATTCTTTGGAACACCATGCAATCTCACTATCTCTCTAATGAACTCCTATTCTACCTCACTGGTTGAATATGTAGTCTTTACTTGAATGAAGTGAGCTACCTTGCTCAACCTATCAACCACGAACATAATAGAATAATGTTTCTTTACTATCCTTGGAAGACTTGTGATAAAATCCATGGAAATAACCTCCCATTTACATTCCATAATCATTATAGGTTGTAGTAAAGCACATGGATGCTTACATTCTACCTTTACCTGTTGACAATCTAAACATCTAACCATGAACTATAGAACTCCCTTCTTCATATTCGGCTAATAATAGAACTTATTTACCACTATCAACATCTTCTAATATCCTGGATGACCTAAGTATGACTTCGCATGAAATTCCCTCAAGATATGCTTCTTGAGCTCACTGTAACTCATCACTTAGATCCTATCTCTAAATCTCATCAAACCATCTATTGTGAGATGATAGTCTGCATCTTGATCACATGTACCTATAACTATACCTGTACCCATACTTTGTTGTAACCTATGCATAATTTCCATGTATTTTCATCCTGTTTTCCTACCTGCAAGATCCTATCCTGTAACTCCATCCCATAAGAGCTCATAATTACTATATGATTTACCTATACCTTCTCGTTGAGAGAATCTGCAACCTGGTTCTCCTTCCCTTTGATGTATCTGATCTCAAAGTTGAACTCACTAAGGGTATCCAACCATCTAACTTTCATGTCATTTAGATTCGGTTGATTAAACAAATACCTCAACCCACTTTGATTGATCATCAATGTAAACCTCCTGCCAAGAAGATAGTGCCTCCACATCTTCAATGCATGTACAATCATTGCTAGATCAAGATTGTGCGTTAGATAGTTCTGCTCATGCTCATTTAGTTTCTGTGACTCATAGCACACTACCTATCCTTCTTGCATGAGAACTCCACCAAGTCCTCTCTGGAAAGCATCAATACACACTACAAACTCCTTGTCCGAATCCACAATCTTAGGATGGGTACATGTGTCAATAACTGCTTAAGTTGTTCAAAACTAGCCTCACATTTATATGTCCATTTGAATTTCTTACCTTTTTGCTACAATTATGTGATAGGATATGCAATGCGTGAGAAGTTCCTGATGAACCTCTTGTAGTAACCTGCCAATCCCATAAATGATCACACTTCATCCACATTCTTAGAATTTGCCCACTCCATGATGGCCCTTATCTTTTTTGGATCCACTACTATGCCATCCTTGGAGACAGCATGCCCCAAGTAATGTACCTCCGTATGAAAGAAGCTACACTTGCTAAGTTTAACATACACCTAATACTCTCTTAGCAACTTCAACATTGTTGCTAAATGCTCGGCATGATCTTCCTCATTCTTAGAATATACCGGTATGTCATCAATGAATACAATAACAAACTTTTCCAGATAAGGACACAACACACTATTCATCAAACACATAAATGTATTAGGAACATTAGTCAAACCGAATGGAACAACAACAAATTGATAATGCTCATACCTAGTCCTAAATGTAGTCTTGAAGATATCCTCTTCCTTGATGCATACTTGATGGTATCCCAATCTCAAGTCGATCTTAGAGAACACTGCTTCTCCCTCAACTGATTAAACAAATCATCAATCCTCGACAATGGGTAGCTTTTCTTGAGTGTTACTTGTTTCAGCTACCTGTTGTCAATGAACAATCTAAGAGTACCATCTTTCTTCTTCATGAACAACACTAGTGCACCCCAAGGAAATACACTCGGCCTAATGTACCCCTTGTCCAAGATTTCCTTCAGCTACAACTTTAACTCAACCAACTAAAGTGTGCTCATCATGTAAGGTACTTTTGATGA
Source organism: Pinus taeda (assembly GCA_000404065.3). NCBI lineage: Eukaryota > Viridiplantae > Streptophyta > Pinopsida > Pinales > Pinaceae > Pinus > Pinus taeda. Next base: position 33,659 of record APFE030869636.1, on the reverse strand, counting down.
TGAGGTTCCCCCTGACACCAACTCAATAGAAAATTCTACCTCCCTGTGAGGTGGAAACTTTGTAATGTCCTCAGGAAATACATCCTGAAACTACCGCAAAATTGGGTACCTTCTCAATACATCTTCATCCTCAACCTCCTTACCCTTGTAACTAGAAATGTGTAAAGCAAACATCACACAACTCTTTTAGTAACTATTCTTAGCTTGCAAAGTCGTAATGATCCTCACTAATGTAGCCTTTTGCTCCCCTTGCAAAGTCCTCTTTTCCCCTCTATCATTCAATCCACTTTGGTTCTGTGAAGATATAGCCAATCCATACCCAAAAGAAGACTATACAAACCCAATGGAAATACATTCAAATGTGCTACTGTATGCATACCATTTAACTCAAATGCACAATTTCTCACCCAGTGGTGAACTCACTTGTTTGTACTTATATCTAACTATACCAACAAAGATTTTGCATGCACTTGTTTTCTCAAACCACGCTTATCGATGAGGTTAGGATTAATATAACTATAGTTAGATCTAGGATCAATGAAACTAGAAACAACTTGATCACACAACTTACCATCCATATCAATGATCAATGTCTAATGATCTGCCTCCCTATTGTTCACAACTACATAGATCTGAGGAATCATATGACCAACATCACCAATTGTATGCGCCTCCTTAGCACTTTAGATCTAGGGTATACCACCACTCTGATACTATGGAAAATCCCTCTTACTATGATCCTTACCACATATCCAACACTACAATAGTTCTGTACCACTGCCTCTAGCCTGCTTCTCTCCACGTCCCTTCTCAGTTGTATTGAATCTCTTTTAAGGAACTGCATTTTCTTTCTCACTTGCATCTTTAGGTCTTCCTCTCTTTGGTGGCCATTTTAATTTAGATTTACTATTTCTTTTTTAGTCATGCTTAGGCTGAACTTTGAACTTCGACTGCTCATAACATTGCTTCAACTTTCAGATGGCCTCTTCCAATGATCTAGGCTCATCGAACTCAATCCAGTCTTTGTATGCAACTGGAATTCCAATGATGAATCTTTGAAACTTGGCCTTGTCCTCCGTGAGGTAATTCACATATCTCAACAACTCCAAAAATATGCTAGTATACTCATCATATGTCATAGAACCCATCTGCAACTCATAAAACTCCTTAGCTTTGTCATCATAGTACCTCTCTGACAAGTACTTCTTCTTGAAGAGCCTTTCGAATGCATGCCAAGTCAAATATTCCTCATGTATACCTTTGACATTCTTCACATTTTCCCACCAAATATCTACTTTACCTTTGAGATTAAAAGTGGCTATCTTTGCTTTCATGGTTTCTGAATAATCATGCATTCAGAAGAATTTATTCATACCAAGCAATGATGCTTCTTCATCTTGTGATTTCTTCATCTCTCCATCAAAGGTAAGTGCTTCGCTTTATTAAAATCATCCAGTAAGTATCCCCTATAACTCATTTTATAATGATGATAATGATGATGCTCATGATGCCTATCAGAACCAAAACTGGAATAGTACCTGTGTCAATGACCTCTCCTATCCAGAGTTTCCAACAGCCTTCCATCTTGGATCGTGTCACATCTATCTGACCTGTATCTACTAGGATACTTACTTCTATATGCCCTATTAGTTATGTCCTCATGTCCATGGCTAATCTAAAGTGGTCCCTGTCACTACAAATTTGACAAAATCAGAAGTAGTATCTCATTCACCTCTACTTCTTTCTCTTGTGCCTCCATTATTTTGTCATTGTCTGCTTTTCAACTCCTTATTTATTCCTTTAGGATTATCAATGTGTATGTCAAGCCAAAAGAGTGCCCCACACCACGATTCCCATCTGATGGGTAGAGAGATTCTATGTAATCTACCACCTTGCTAGCCATATGATCCCTTTCCTGCAAGGCATACTATGTAATCTAAACCAAGTCACAATAACCCCCATGTACCTTAGCATAATTTGGGGAGGATACCTTTTCTACAATATCATCAAATCATTGTGATACATGTATAATATCATCATAACAGGATATATACATATATCAAATAAGTGTATCAACACATAAACATCATTCTAGCTAGCGTCCAACAATCAATGCAAGGCCATATCAACAAGGCATGCTATGACCTCATGCATGCCAACAACCATTACTCCATTGCACACATTTCCACATGCAACTATCAACATGCATAAGCAATGCCTAATCCACTACACATATGCATAAATGATTGTAGTCGAACATCAACGATCAATTATTTTTATCAACCTACAAGACTGATACATGTAATCAAAAAATTCAAGAATGCACCTGACATACAAGGATGTATTCAAGCAACATATATCCAACATGTAAGTGACATATAATCATATGCAACTAGTCATATAATTATGACGATGCATCCCACAAAATCACATCAAGTTCCTTATGACAACCTTACTACAATCATGATCAACATGATGCAATGCAACAAGCAAATGGAATGCAAGTTTAAGAGGCACATATGCAACTGACATGCATGCATGACTGAGAAACTTCACCCAAGGAGAGCGTAACCATGCTCTGATACCAATCTATAACACCCCCTCCTCTCCACCCAAGCAACCGACTAGTCGGGGTAAACATGAGACAAGAGAGGCTACTATAAGGGATTATACTTCCTTGGTGACCTTAAGCAAATGGAACCGATGGAACATATCAAACAAACTCATCCACATCAGCAACAACACCCTTAGGAGACATTCCATCCACTCAGACATCATGTCCCTGAGTCCCACTGATGATTTAAGGATTATAAACCCTAGTCGCTCTCATGCTATAGGCATGACAACATCCAACAACCCAAAGTCCCTCTCATATATCTATGTGCTAGCGACTATGGATTTTTCTTAGCAAACTTGTGGCAGTAAACCTAAGATTTGAGCCACTTTTCTAGCTCAGAATCCCGATCTCTACCCACAACTTGCTACAAAATTTAGAATCCATCAAAGACATGATAAAAATGCTAATAAATCAAAAATAAACCTCGGGACTAGTCTTGAGCATTCTGCCAAACACTTGGCATCAATGCAACCTATAGGTCTAAGATACAAGAAAAAGCATAAATGACTGAAAGAACTTATGAAACATAACAAGAAGGATCACCTCCTTCTCCATTGAGCTATTATATCATCAATTAGGTCTTGCATCCATCCATTTAAAAATTACAAGTAAATGCATGAAATAACCATGTCATGAACCAGTTATTTAACAATACTTATAACCAACATAAAACCATATAAATATCATAGATATGAAAACCATTAAATTCACATATAAACTAGTGCAAAATTAAGAGAACTTAAGTTTTATTAATCATAGGAAAATACGACCAAGTTCAGGGCTTCCACGTACCACCCGACCATAGACATGGCTGAAAAGAATCTCTCTTTCAGCCAGTCACCCTTGTGCCATATTTCAAGCATGAATGTGGGATCTCATAGAACAACCAATCTAATAAAAACTAAGGGAATCCAAAGATTAAAGCACCTCCACCCTCACCAAGTTGTGAACAGACCAAAACCAATGATCTGATCACAACCAAACCGAATTTAGAATGCCATCCAAAATCAATCACTATTCTTGAGAAATTTTTCGTCTTCTTGTCTCTCAGGATTTACCACAATCCAATCCTAGATCACTAGGCCCTAAACCAAGACCAGTGTCTCAAGATTTACCGCAATCCAAAGTCGAATCACTAGGCCCTAAACCAAGACTTCTCCCCCAATCTTTACCATGTATCTCACCAAAACCGGTCAAGGGATTCCTAGGCCTTTGGGAATGAACCTTTCGACCACCTCAGCCGCAGATTTGGAAATCCATCCAGCAAACCATATCTCAAAACTGAGATAAACATCCCAACATACCATGGCATCTGGAAAAAGGCAAGGCTAGACTAAAAACCATTGTCATAACCCAGCAAAATCTTGCCAAAGACAACAAGAGAACCATACACCAACATTAAAAGTCATGCATGTCCAACCCAACTAGGAAATCACACATGCAAGAGGTTACCCACAAGTATTCCTATTGAATTTTCATGATCCTTCTCTTCTTCCTTGATCCTTGCTTTCTATCCTTCCCCTTTTCTTGCTTTTCCTTACTTGATCCAGAGCTTGAGTGCTCCAAGAAAACTCTAAGTGACCAAGGGTGATAGAGAGAGAGAGAATAATGAGAGAGCTCAAAACTTGAGCTGATAAAAGGTTAGAAAAATCTTTCCAACTAATCTTCGGAAGCCTTTTTATTAATGAGGCCTCTATTTTCTTTATTATCCATTTTTTTCCTTCAATTTCCTCCTCACATGCAACCTATGACCTTTTACCTTCCTTTTCTCCTATTTTCCTTTATTTTCATAAATAAATGTGCCAAAAATTCCTTTTAATGCCTTTTCCTTAGCCTTTGGCAATATTCCTTAGCCAAAACACACATCCAGTGATGCTCACTAGGATATATTTTCCCAATACTCACCAAGGTTGTTACATTTTCCAACTCGATTCCAAACCAAATATAGCTTGACTATATATAAAAAACAAGGGGCTTCACCAAGTCAATGCTAAAACTTTGCCATGGTGAGGGTGATAGCTTAACCTCTACTATGATGGAGCTTGACTATATATAAATGATGAGCCTCCATCAACTCGATGCCAAAGCTCTACCATAATGGAACTCAATTGTATATAGGACACCAATAATGTCAAACATAGAGAGATATAGATCAAACTTTGTCATAGTGGAGATCGATTATATATAAACCACATACCTTCGCCAAATTGATGCCAAAAGAAATAGAGCTCAACTATATACAAATCATGGGCCTCCACCAATTTGAGCCAAATCAAATATAGGGTTAGATATCATTCTTTTTCAAATCATAACCTAGACTCCACCTCAAACTTTAAACCACAAAAAAAAAAAAATCAAATTCTACCTCTTCTCTTCAGACTTAACCTTTGCTCATCATATTAAAAGGCTCAGAAAAATACTAAATGAACTCGAACTAATGTAATTCACTATGAACTTAGAACAACCAAACATTATTAACATACACATGTATTACTTCACTTCATCACAATTTCATCGCAATTTGCTCCATGACATGTGTATTTATACACATTCATTTGTCCTATGGGTCATGTCGGCCAATTATAGATCAATAATTATGGCAACAATCATGGACTTTAACCATTATAACCATATCATGTGACTGTCAATGTTACCTTGTCCCTAATTTTTTTGCATGGTCCTTTGGACTTAGCACTTATGTGACCATATGACCATGCTATGCGACCCAATCCCTACGAGTCAACATGACATCATCATGCCACATGGAAACTCATGAGAGGTGCCACATGTCACTAACTTTTATCCTTTTCACCAACAAAAAATATACATTTGTGTCTACCACATGGTAGACCCTAGAGGTTCCACATCACCTTGATGACATAATTTAGATGACGTGTCAAGCCATGTCATCACCTTGCTGCTTCAGCTAATTAAAGTATGCCATGCATCAATACTGCAACATCATCATCCTTGGCTAATCAAAATATGCCACGTGTCAAGATTACCATGTCATCATTCCCAGCCAATTAAAATATGTCAAGTGTCAAGACTACCATGTCATCATGCTTGGTCAATCAAAATATACCACATGCCAAGATGAACTAGGCCAATACGGTGGGGGATGACCCTAGTTAAACCTCGGGTAGATTGTTGTGTCATTTGTCACCCACTTCCTCATTCATTTGTCAAATCCGTCTTATCTAACATGCTCAAACACTGTTAAATTTCATGCAAGTTTGGTCACTATATGTCATAGATAGAATCATTGAACCATGGTTCCACCCAAAAGATGAAAATTGTTTAACAAATTTGGCGATTGTGGGCTTTTCCCCATAGTTTAGGTCCTTCACTAATATTGATCTTCAAATGGCCATAAATTCTCATCAAAGAGGAGCTTTGCAAAGTGTGATACATCATTAGAAAGGTTTCAAAGAGGACTACCTAAGCATGTATTCCATGTATACACCAAGACATCATAACTTCGACAAAAACTCAAAATTAACTTCAAACCTCTTTGACTTCTCTGTATGAGAGCATGCATGAGATCCAACTATCATACTACTTCATTTGATTCATGAATGTCATTGTTGTTTCCTTAGGTGCCCCTTTGACATCAATGACACTTTTGTTATCATCAATGACAACACTATGTGCAACAATCTACACTTTTACATATATGTTTATTAAAACTTTGAAAAAAAAATCAACTACAAATATATATAAAGTGAGAAAGTCTAGAAAAATGCATTTGAAAAATTTAGATACATTAAGTTTGATATAATTTTTGTTTAAATTAATAGCAATAAAATTTACAAATATAAGAATTCTACCAGGCTATGACAAGATGATGATGAAGGAGATTAAGAAGGATGACATACTAGATGACTCTCAAGAAGATGAGTAGAAAATATAGTTATCAGATAAGAGGACCAAGGAACCCATGGTATTATAGAATGTTGGGACCACATGAAGACTCCATCTGATGCATAACCCTTTGGAGGGTAGGTATGGAAAATAAAAGGAAAATATTTTTGAAATACACCTCTTAGTGTAGCATGAAGTATTTCTTATCGCTGTCATACCATTATGTATTCAATGACATGTATGTTTGCAAGCACTGAAAGTCATTCCATGTGTTTCCTCTAAGTGTTTTGCTCCCTTTCGCTTGTTTGACTAACTATCGTATGTTGGCATGTTTGACCATTATGTCATGTTTACGTACTTTTCCTAGTGGTTTCGAATGTTTATCGTTTTGTATACGAGTTATCCTAGCCATGTAAAGACCTGTCACACTCAAACACAACGTCTTTAGCATTGTCGCACAAGTGTCGTCACAATCATCCTAAGTCCATACCAAGTGTCGCACTTGTCAATTTTCATTTTAGGATAGTCTCAGAGAGGGTAATTATTTGTCTTTTTATTAGGGTGGTCTATGTTGTCATGTGATTGAAGTATGCTAAGTCTATGATGAAAATTTCAAGTTCCTCATGAGTTCACTTCCCTCCCGCACTTAGCCATTTCTCTAAAAATCCTTCCGACTAGGCAACTCACTTTCACTAAACCCCGCCTAAACTATGCATTCCATAGTCTCAGCCCTCAGCAATGAAACCATGCTACCTGGAATTGCACACTACGCAGTCACTATCACTAGGGAAATTACACTACGTTATTCCATAATTGAGCAACCTCCCTTTATCCCTAGAATTTCATAGTAACTTCTCCCGGACTAACCTGAACTGCACATTTCGTAAGACCAATCATCAAGTTTCTTCCCTGCCTACTGCAACCTCATAATTCACAGAGGGCCAAGTCTGCCTTGACTCTGAGAACTGCGCATAAACGTCTCCACATTTTCCTCCCTCGGTCGAGACTCACTGATCTCAAGAACTACACAGACCTATCCTCTCAGGACCCTCTGTTTCCCAGTCCTGCCTTGCCTCTGAAAAATATGCAGACCTACCTCCCAAGGTCCTATCCTACATTATTCATTGACTGTCTCAACTGCAAATCCTATCTCCCAGTGGCTTCTGTACAATTTTTTCTGACAGTGAGGAAGATGGATTTGTGCTCTACGTAGTCTAAGTGACCAACCTCCCTCCCTGTCACCTGGAACTACGCAATGCACAGTTACTAGGTGCCCTTTTCCATCTTGTCACCTCTCTCGAGCCCAGTCGATGGATAATAGTGCATCATCTTAGACTAGGGAGTTTTTAGATTTGATGTCATCCCATCATGAGTGAATTGCAGGAACAGTTACACTGTTAGATCACGATGAGACTGTGAAGAAGGAGAAGAAGGAGAAAACATGCTAGAAGACTCATTCACAACTAGACAGAAAAAGAAGCTTATTCAGAACAAGCAAAAGGAACACATGCATGTAACCACCTCTCAAGACAAAAAGATCATTAAAGACCATACATCATCAAGATATGTAGAGGAGAAGAGAAAGCACATCCAAAAAAACACCTATCACTCAGCAGCAACAACGACCTTACATTGCCACCTTAGCAGGCTATTCCATATTAGCATTGTCATGTCAAGTCATGTCATGATTTGTCAAAGACCACATCACTATTATGATCCATGTATATTGTGAATCAAATTTAATGTAAACTGGAATTCCAATGGACACACATGAATATGTAGAGTCATGGGAATTTGAATAGTCATGAGGGTATTCAAAGAGTCACAATTGTTGGCTAGATAAATCGTGCTTGTGGACAAGACCGATCTCCCTAGTATCAACTGATATCTAACAACAAGTAGGACAAGAAAATCTACCTTTCTCTAAACATATTTTGATTCATTAATAAAAACTAAGAGGTGTTTTAGACCCTACCTTAAGTCCAATGCTAGTTTGTGGCAGTCTTTCTCCAACAACTCCAAAGAGTTTCCCTTTAATAACCTGCAATCACAAACAAGCACACATCAAAGAACACCTACATAGCTAATATAATAAATCATTCTAATCATAGTGATCAAGGAGTCTATGAAATAAACCATAAAACACAGCTTATTGAGAAAAATAAACTTGATTGTATTAACTTTGAAAATAGAAGAACTTTACAACCTTGGTGCCTTGATGTTGTACAAGCTCTTTCCAAGGTCCAAACAAGAATATCCTCTACTTTGACAAGCCTCACTCTCCTCCAAATGAGATCAAAAGGTATGTAATATTTCCTCTCAAAAGCTCAATTAGGAAGACTAAGTTCCAACAGCATTTACCCTGAAAACTATCCAGCTTTCAACCTCCCTAGTAACGAGGGAAATGCTTCATTTTATAGTCGAAAGGAAGGAGGTTACATGTCCACCATTGAAGGGATAGAGTCCTCCTTCAAGCGGATAACCTCCTCACATCAAGGGGTTAGCTCCTTAAGGAATGGGATGCATGAACCCTCAAGGAGCGAACTTGCCAGCTCAAGATCCCCTCTAGAAGCTTCCAGAAATGACTCAAAGTGAGTTTTTAAGAATGTACTTCCGCCTTTTTGACTTTTACAGGGGTTCGCACCCATCAACACAGAGACATAGTGGTTAGGTGCGCAGAGGACATGACAAATGGGTGCGGTACCACAGGTAATGCTAAGAGAAAGTGTGAAACCAGAGTTTTAGAGATTTTTAAGGTCTTTCTCTTATTTTCAAGGCTTTATATGAATAACTGAGGCTTAAGACTTGCAAAAGAGGTAAGTATGAGTGATGATAGACTCACATAGATTGTAGAAAGTCATGGTGACAATTTTTTGTGCAACAGATTGCCCCCTAATGTGTGAAGTCTGTAATAGATGAGGATGGTTTTGTCATCTAAGAAGAGTGAAGTACTTTATCATTTCAAGGATCTTCCTGTGGATACCATGGTTGAAACCTGTAAAAACATTCAATGCAAAATATATATATATGAACATATCATCACTGAGGTAGGCATTCCCATACTCAGATCAAAACTGACTAGAAAACTATCTAAACTGCTATGATACAGGAATGATTTCATAATACATCACAAGTATAGACATATGTAGACACAGTATGGACGTAGCCATCTGTTTATGAATAGTCCATTGTATAATGAATAACAAAATTCCTCGCAGCCTTGATGGTGGAAACTAGATCCAGGGTCTTGATTTCCATTACCCGAACTAGTATGATTCTATCCATGTGAATGAATGTCGAAGTCGAACATGGTAGAAACCACTTGATTACCAGTCAATGATGTAAACTGTTAACAAGTGTGAGAGGAACCACCAGTAATGTCAATGGCCCTCAAAGTACTCAGTACAATCGATGAAATGTGAATGAATGAGTTGATGTCAAACATGTCTCCGAATCCCTTTGATCGAAGGTCAATGATGCAACCTGTCATCAAAGGTGAGAAACCTACCATTGAGGCATGCAGATTACAAGGTACTGATGATTTCTAGATCATATTTCTAGATAATGAGTTGGAGTCAATAGAAAGCGATCCGTCGTAGGCAAGCCCACAACACAAAATCATAGATCAAGTTTTGAAGAAATATATTTGGCAAGGACTAACTCAGGGATGGTCAAGATGGATGACAGACATTT
>APFE030869636.1:0-13949 GCA_000404065.3 Pinus taeda | reverse complement strand
GAAGTCCCAACTATACCCACCACCCCCTTTGTTGTAGTAAAAGAACCTAGACACAATTGCACTGCACACTCACCATGCACACTCACCTTGTTTTTCAAAGACACCATTGCAATACTCTCTTGTGTCGAGAGCTAGAGCCAAGGAATATCTTTGAGAACTTGGCAACTGGGCCTTTATACTCGATGGGACTCCTACACCAAACTATGTGAGGTATAGTTGGGACTTCATATCGGGGAGATCCCCTTGGTTGATAGATTTCTAGCACCATCAACAAAATGGTGCTGGAAGGAGGGCCAGATGACAGGTTATCTCTGTAGAGTCTATTTTGAGTCTCTTATTTAAAATGGCTCTTCCCCAAATCATAATCCCAGGATTTTTTTCTAAAGAGCTTAATTGTACCATCCCTGTGGAAGTTATTCATGACCTATCCAAATTTAAGTTCAATGGTGAGGGTGAATCAACTTTTCACCAACATCTCTTTCAAGTGCTTTGGCTTTGTGTTTGTCATAGAATATGTTCTGAAGATGTCATCACTAGATTACCCCCCTTCGCATTCAAAGGTTGTGTAATCAATGGTGGCATACATTACCCATTTCTTTTATCCATTCGTTCGATCAGCTTGGCAAGATGTTGTATAAATATTTTGATAAGTATAACCACCAATATGTCTGTGAAATAATCCATTGTTTAAGAATGAAGCATGATGAATCAGTTGACTATTTTTTTGGTTGGTTCCTACACCTTTGTTGCGAAATTCCTAAAAGAAAATATAACCCGCATTGCTTGAAACAAGATTTTGAATGCTTGGTTCATGTCTCCTTATATGGTCATTTTGAACCTCCCGTTTTCCCTTCTTCCCCAACTCTTGTGGATCATGAGTCACCTAAAATCAAGAGGAGGAGCCTACTACCCCTTTTGTTCCTTGTCCTCCTCCTTTTTCAGTCCCAATGTGGGTGCCTCCTTGCTGTGATCATAAAATTGGAAAATCGGTGAATCAAATATCCAACCCATGTTCGCATTCTTCTCTAGCTTCAATGGAGGAAATTCCATAATCGCCCATGAAGCCTACAATGAATACTCACTCCTCCATTCCATAATAGGATGTCATCGTTCACAACTCTAATCTTAAGGTTGATCCTGCTAGGTTCCTATACTGAAAGGAGTCATAATTTTGAACGACTGAGGTTAAGCCTTGTAATATTGTACATGCCTTTCCTTTCTGCAAATGTTTTCCATATTCAAAAATTAAAAAATGTAAAGAGGATATGTCCTAAAATAATAATCAAGGACAAAAATATTGAAAAGGTCGAAAGATGAAAATATATTAACCCCAAAAAACAAAAAAGAGACCATGAAAGTGAGCAAGTCAAAATGCCACTACCGTTTATTTTTTATGCATAATAAATGATTGTGTGCAACTCGTAATTCATGCCACAATCCATGATAGTCAAAATGTTTAAACTTGACTATTTCATGTTTTCAATTTTATGTTTATAGCTAGAGAATAAAATTTGACCAAACGGTGTAATCTTGGCATATAATTATATAGGTAGAGAAAATAAAAGGAGCTCATCTGTTTAATCTAAGCCCTTGGGTGATATAAGGTTAGATTTGGATAGTTTGCCATGTAAAAAAAGAAAAATATTGATAAGGGTTTGCTAGCCTAAATGCACCCAAATAAACTGAAGAAAAAATGGTAGGATAAGTAGATGGGTAAGTAGTAGAAGGGTTGCAGGAATGTCTTGTGATTACATAAAAAGCACTTATGTCATTGTTCCAAATGCATCTTTTAAATATGCATAAGTGATATATAAAGCAAAGACAATGGTTCACAATATGATTTATTTAACATTCCTATCCTTCATTTTAACCCCTACAACACTCATTAACTTCCCTTTCATAATCAAATATTAGTACCTTTACCTCTTTAAGTCAAAGAGGCTCAGAGCATTTCTCTGACTTCTGGAGGGACTGGACCGTCGGCTTGATGACTTAAGAACCAAAGGTGTTAAAATCCCTTGCAATTCATTCATCCCCCTCACAAAAACCCTTTTCCTAAAGGCTAAGTCCTTTTTTCCTAGGAAAACCCCATGAAAAACATGTTCTATGCTAAAAACCCACCAAATAATATTATCCAAAGTACTAAACATATGGAAAGCATATAATATTTTCTATACCTAAGTAAAATACCCCTCCCACTCATTTCACCTCATATTAACTTTTTAATTAAATATATAAAAATCCCCGAAAAACCCATTATCCCATATATACTTAACTCCTTTGTATGAATTAACCCCACTCCTTAGTTTATTTATAAACTATATTACTACCCCATATCCCATAAAATATATTAACAACCCCGCCCTTAGTCATTAATCCCACTTTAAAGCACCTCGATGAGATTAAGTGTTAGGATAATCTCATACCGCCAATTATTAGACCCATGGGCCCCTCTGAAAACTCTTTGCATAAATCACCACGTAGATTCATCACTCGACTCCCATACGATCTCCCTCCCCCTCATCCAACAGCCCTTATCCATATCGGGCTGACTGGATGTCTGCCCTTTACCCACCCAATAAGGTGGTTTTCCCCCTGACCCCCGATGCTACATGTCAACCAATGAATGGAATCAAGCAACCCCTCCCAAAAATCGCCTGCACCACAAAAGTGGTGCGATGGACCTCCTAAAACCACTTCCCCCTTTTCCTAAAATGCCACTATTCATAAATTAATAAACCCGCCAAAAAATAATGTTTTTCCTATAAAAGCCCATTTACCCCTCTTTCCACTCTTTTTGCGCAATTGTCACTGAGAATTGAGAAAAACCACCGCGACCCTTGCAAACACCAAATTTACTTACATACCTCCGTCATTGCTCCACAGACTTTGCAAACAATCTGACACATTCATCAGTTTGTACCAAAATTGTACAGACCCCTGCAGCCTGCGTCAACTACCAGTTACAATCAATTTCAACTAGTTCTAGGTATTTAACCATGGAAAACCCACTCAATTGTCCAATTCCAGTGAATTTTCCCTCATAACACTTTTAATTAAGTGGAAAATATAAAATTTATTTTGGTTTTTTACACTTTAAACCATAACCATCTGCAAAAACGTCATTGCCCTAAAAACTCTGAATTACCCCCCACACTCAAATCCATAAGAACTGAGTATGGCTACCCCAATTGCAATGGATGTGAGGCCCATCTCTACACTTCATTTAGAACTGGACCGCCTTCCTTTAGCTGATAAAAATTTCCAAATAAAGGATACTACTGTCATAGAGCCCTTGCTCAGGTATATTTCCAAAGTAGGGATAAATACTTCAACCATGCTAATGAGGTTGGTCTTTGGGAGTCAAATTTTCCCAAATACCAGTTCCCCCAAGTCCACATTTTCCCAGAGATTTTCCACTACTGTCATGCCAATTACATTCCTAGTCAGAGAGCATTCATGTCCCCAAAACAAACCCTACTTTTCACCATCACTATTGAGTCCATTAATGAAATGCTACAAGTCAAACCAGGGAAAAACCTAACTCCCCTCTCAATTGGAGACCTTTTGGACCAGTATCCCAAGCTTAGTACTACAAAGTTGGCCCAATTGTTCCAAACCTTCATCAAAGAGGAAAAACACATCCCTAAGGATCCTCCTCCATATGTAGCTACTATTTTTTCCCCATCGGGTCAAAACATTATAGCCATGATATCATGTGTGTTGGGCTACACCACAAGTAAGTACATTGATGAAATAATCTTGGCCTTCATGTCCATCTATACCCTAGAACACCCCCCTGTAACTATATATGACCTTGCCTCATTCATAGCTAATAGAATGCATGAGAAATTCATAAGGATGAGCAATGAAAGAGTCTTAAAACACTCCTTTGTTTTATACCATCTATTCCTGTATTGTCAATCAAATAAGTTCTCATTCACCATTCAGAAGCTGGACACCAAGAGTCAGCCTAGATCAATCATTTTTTGGACCCCATTAATCCACCAGTATCAATATCCATACCAGGGGTAATTTTAGGGGCGAATAATCGCCCAAAGGCGAAATTTAAGGTTTTTTATATTTTAATGGGGCGATTTTTTAATTAAAATAATATATTTTTTTTTATATAATTAGCCCTCATTTTATTTAAAAACTAATTTATTTTTTTATTTTCGCCCAACTAACCGAAATGAGATTTTCTTAAAATCGCCCCATTTTGATATTTACCAAATCGGATTTTCTTAAAATCGCCCCATTTTGATCTTTGCTCCTGGTTTTGGGAGATCAAGATTCAAAATCACTATTTCTGATTTACTTTTTGGTTTTTTCTAGTCTGGTAATGAAATTGTGAAGATAGATTTGGTCTAAAAAAAGTTAAATTTATTTTGAAATAGAAGGCGGACCTTAATTTTTACCAAAAAGAGGGATTCCTGTTTTCACGGATTCAGCCGCTGTTTTCATGAATAGGGCTCCCTGTTTTCAAGGATTCAGAATTCCGTTGTTTTCATGTGTATATGGCTGGCTCTCCAGGTTTATAAAATTGGTTTGAAATAGGTGAATTCTTGTTTTGAAATTGGTTTGAAATAGGTGAATTCTTGTTTTGAAACAGGTGAATTCCGCTGTTTTCATGTGTATATGGCTCCCGCTACCTGGTTATAAAATTGTTTTGAAATAGCTGTTAAACCCCTTTATGCGGTTCTGAGAAAGTCGAAGGTGCTGAGCATGTCCTGCGGGCCATCTACAAGTTTGAAAACAGTAACGAGGATCACGGTTGGGTGAGGGCTCTTTCGGATATGTTTGGGCCAGCAGGTCTTCGATATCAATCTGCCATTTGTTTCCGCTGGGTCCTGTTTTTCTTGAATTCTTCTTCTTTTTACTCGTCGGCAGCTTGATCTCCAGCCTGTCTCGACTCTGCTTGGGCCTTAACCCGTCTCTGGTCTTCTTCATGACTGAACCGCGGCGCGGTGTCTTGGGCTCCGAGTCGGAAGAAGCAGCAGAGAACTTGGTGGGCGGTGTGGAATTGGGTTTGGCATGGGATCTTGCATCACCGTCAGAGGAGGAAAGAAGAGCAGAAGAGCTCAGAGCGTTGTTGGAGAGAAAATCGTTAGCAAGTGGTTATCAAAATAGATTCGAGGTCAAGGACGCTCCTTATCCGTGGGATCGAGAAGACTGGAAAAAGAGACGATAATCGTTGCCTGGGTGCGGTTGCATACGTTTTGATCACTTTAAAATGTTGTTGGAGAGAAAATTGTTAGCAAGTTTCTTGCCACAAATAAATTGTAGCAGCTTGGTATCTCACCATTTTGATTCAGATAATGTTTGTATTTATTTGTTTTTATCTTGGTTTCTTGGATTTGAACAGCAGCAACAACAGTCGGTAGGCTGAGAACGAGAAATTAAGCCCCTTTATGCGGTTCTGCACATCTGTAGCCGGCTTTTGAATCAGGGTAAGTTGGCTTTGTTTTTCTTCAAGTTTGAAGTTTGTTTTTCACTAATTATTCGCTCTGGTTGACTCTGTCCATTCTTGAAAGGCCTTGTGGAAATCACAATTTGATCACCTTCCTGTTCTCTGGAGGATCGCTAGTGTGAATAGATAAACTCACCCACCAATATCTGTCATTGCTTCTGTGCAGACTTCACGCTAAGTCCGTTAAAATTTGATTCCCCTTCTCCATCTGCAAATCGATCGTTAACACCACAATAAATTCCCTGCAAACTAAATCACAGAATGTCACCTACTCCTTGAAAATGAAAGAATAAATGAGAGAAAACAAACTTGGGTTGTGTCATCCATCACTAAATCGGGCCAACTGATCTGTCTGTGCTAATATTTACACAAAAATTAATGAAGAGACACTAATTTTAGAGCCCTGCTCCTGAGAAGCCCCACACAGTCATTGTCCTGGCCTCGCTTGTTCAGAGAATTGTAACCACAGTGCCCCACACAATCATGATCACTGATGTAGAGAATTTTCACCACAATAATCAATATTCAAGGTGTCCATAATTTGCGAAAAATAGAGAACTCACATGGCAGAGTGAGAGGACCCATGAAGTTGAAAGGCCTTGTGGAAATCACAATTTGATCACCTTCCTGTTCTCTGGAGGATCGCTAGTGTGAATAGATAAACTCACCCACCAATATCTGTCATTGCTTCTGTGCAGACTTCACGCTAAGTCCGTTAAAATTTGATTCCCCTTCTCCATCTGCAAATCGATCGTTAACACCACAATAAATTCCCTGCAAACTAAATCACAGAATGTCACCTACTCCTTGAAAATGAAAGAATAAATGAGAGAAAACAAACTTGGGTTGTGTCATCCATCACTAAATCGGGCCAACTGATCTGTCTGTGCTAATATTTACACAAAAATTAATGAAGAGACACACTAATTTTAGAGCCCTGCTCCTGAGAAGCCCCACACAGTCATTGTCCTGGCCTCGCTTGTTCAGAGAATTGTAACCACAGTGCCCCACACAATCATGATCACTGATGTAGAGAATTTTCACCACAATAATCAATATTCAAGGTGTCCATAATTTGCGAAAAATAGAGAACTCACATGGCAGAGTGAGAGGACCCATGAAGTTGAAAGGCCTTGTGGAAATCACAATTTGATCACCTTCCTGTTCTCTGGAGGATCGCTAGTGTGAATAGATAAACTCACCCACCAATATCTGTCATTGCTTCTGTGCAGACTTCACGCTAAGTCCGTTACTTCTCGCTTGATTTCTAACAAAATGACAAACGACGGTTTAGTGTAAGGCTAATTGCCAAATTAGGTGGATTCATGCCTCCTGCAGTTGGAACAGGGGTGTTCTGTTGGGTTTTGAAGCAATACATACTTAGCGTGACACTTAGCGGCAATACATACTTAGCGTGACACTTCCCTACATAAACAGTTGCATTGAAACTGACTTACTGAGACAGTCATCCTTATAGTTTGTACTTTGTAATTTCTCAATACTGCTTTGCCGTGATTGACAAAACTATTTGCCACTTGTTAATATGTGGAAGTATATCTTTGTCTGCCTTACAGGAACCCCAACAGGAATAAGTTTAGGATGCTCCTGCTACTTGTTGCCAAGCACTTCAAGATTTTGAATGTGTGTTCCATAATTGTATGAACAAAAAGACCTCTCTGTGGATCCTCAGTGATTGCCAAAGGACCCTCAGTGATTGCCAAAGGACTCACCAGCCTATAGTCCATGAAGCGAAGATTCTCCATTCTTTAGAACATCGCATAAGAGCACCAAAATTTTGCTTCATAATGGCTCAATTCATAGTTGGCTTCCTTTTTCCAATAGAGGTGAGTAGAGCCAACATGTCTGCCTGTTAGATTCCCTGTTGCTGATTTCATATTCCCCTTCACCTTTAGCAGTACATGCAAGTTGCTATGAGAGGCAAGCTTGCTTAAATTTTGTTTGGGATTTTCTCAAGCACTGTCCAAGAAAACACCGATGTAAATCTTTTAATTTATAAATAAATTGTATGCCCCATGGCCATTATTCCAATATTTTTTTGTTTTTGTTTGTACTCATATAGATGACATTACGATGTATTAGTGCCCTTTAATTAGGACACTGGACCGGTTCTACCTTACATATGAACCCGCCCTCTGTTCCTTTTATGATTCATATCAGAGAAGGAATACAATCTATTTGCGGATGGCTTAAATTAACCCCAACTTGATTGCAAATCTTTTTAATTTGAACTAGACAGCATTATAAACATACATGCGAGAAAGATCTGTTAAGAAAGAATATTTCATTACACATTGTAAAAACATCCATATAACAAAACAGTTCAAAGTTAAACTGGAAATCTATCTGAGGCAGCATTGTTCTCTTTCGTCTACGAGGTAGGGTAGCTTGAAGAGATCCAAGGAATGATCCAATATTCGGTCTTTAGTTGTGATTGTATAATTCCATACTTACAGATCCCCAAGATGTAATCTAATTGTTGACCTTAAGGTTAGTCACTTTCACCATTCAGTAAAGGGGGTTAGTCTCATCAAAAGTTGGAGCTATGAGATAGAAGTTGTGCCCAAGCTTATTTTTGCCTTTGTGCTAATTTGGCCCCTGGGCTAGTTTTACCTTGTATTTTTTCTGCCCTTATCACTAATAAAAAAGTGCATGCTCTTTTGTTTTAACTCATTTCTCATATTTTGTGGATACATTGCTTTAGTTTGCATTTCTAGTTTTACTTCCATTGAAAATATTTTGTTGTCCCTCCTTGCCATTTGGTGAGTATAACGTATTTGGAATGGGATATTAGGATAAGCAATTCGGCCTAAAACAACTAATCGAACACAACCTGGATGAAACAGAATAGGAGAGAGGTGAAGCCACAGAAAACTCTCAACTCAACATTGAGAGAACCCTGTACATGCATAACCTATGAACTCAGTGGGCATATTTAGCTAGCAGATCTCACATCATGTTGCCCAATTCTTTCTTTGTTGACACTGATTGAGAAGGGAAACAATGGGGAGAAAAGCGCGATACCTAATTAGGGTTGAATGGAGAGACTCTAATCCATGCTTTTTCCTATATGTATTATGGAACAAGCAGATTACCCTTCCAAAAATATGTGAAAAGGGCACGTTCAGGGGTATATTAAAAGAGAAAAGCTCCACTTTATACTAGTGCAAATTTAGTGGAAGGATTTATGGGTTTAGAACAACAATGCTGGCTTGTGCATTGTGCTCGATGGACTGTGTTTAGGACTTCAAACATAACAAGGGATTGATACAAAATCACACTCTTAATTTCTTTGTGGACAAGATGAGATAAACACGAACTAGACTGGTATGGATATATTCTTTTGGAATAACTCTGTGCCCCATGACATCTCAATACCCAGAAATAAATAAGGGGCACTTAGACTTGCCATACATTGCTTTAGGAGATGAATCACATGACAGAATGAGGGTAATTTCATTGCAATTTTTTTTTTATATATTTCTTATGAACCAACTATACAGTATTAGAAGCTATAGACTTGACTAGCAAATATTTTACATGAAAAACAAAACTAGAGGCAGAGCCCTAGCTATATTCTTCAAGTATGCATAAGCAAGCACTTGAATAAGCTTACATAAACACCATACTGGAGTGTCTATCTTTGCAATTTTTTCGAGATGTTATGTCACGTAATTAGTCCTCACTATATATACTCTTCAAAGTTGAGATTCTATAAGAGGAAATCTGGTGCAACGGTCACTGAAGACAAACTTACAAGTCCAGGCTATTTTGAATTAAGTATTTTTGGCTGTCAGTCACGCTCCTCATTTCCAACTACAATTGGGAAGACCAATTACAAATAGTAGAGGCTATAGAGTCTAGTCTTGGCTAGGAAACAGATTACATGCAAAACAAAACTAGAGGCAAAGCCTCAGCTATGTTCTTCAAGTTTGCACTAGCACAGACTTGAACAAGCGTACATTAACACCCTACTGGAGTGTCTATTCTTGCAAAGCCTTCGAGATGTTATGACACGTGGTTGTTGTTGCCTTCCCATTGCAGTCCTTTTCACTAGTTAAACTCTTCAGAGTTGACATTTTTTGTGAGGAAATCTGATGCACTAGTTAAACTCTTCAGAGTTACATTTTTTGTGAGGAAATCTGATGCACCCCTTCGTGAAGACAAACATACAAGTCTAGCCAATTTTGAATGAGGTATTTGGTTGTCAATGACACTCTTCATTTCCACCTCCAGTTGGGAGGACCAGCTGACTATTGTCCAGTCTGCATAAGGCTTGGAATGCTCTGAAACCATCATGTTTGTTTAAGAAAACATCCCATATCAGTCTATCTTTTAACACAGCTTTTCAGCTTGCTGTAGACTTGAGATGGCTGGGCCGATTCTTGGGTTGACCCAGCAATGCTTTTCTAATGAGCACTAACACTTAATCTGGATCCATTGCCCATGAACTCTGACTCTTGGCTTCATACTCCACTTCCGCTGCTCAGCCTCAATCTATCTCTGCTCTCTGCAATTTGTTCTTTTACAAACCCTCTCTAATCTTGAGTTCGCATAGGTTCCAACTAAAGATTCTCCCAATCAATGCTAATTTTCCTATCTAATGAGAAAGATAATGATGACCTCTTCCAATAATGATTGGGGTAATACGAATCTCACTTGTGGATTTAATCACATCTGATAGCCATGCCATGTGAGTAGCTGACATGCTTTCCGTTTGTCAAATGCAAATTTAGGCTCATGTCAGCACATCAATGGCATTACAAATTCATATCATTGCCGCAACCAAACTCTTACTGTCTGTTTCCAGGAATCCCAAGGTTCAACAAATAACACTGGACAACTTTAAGCCTGCAATAATAGGAAGATATGCATTGGGAAAAGATTGAGACAACCCTAGAGAGAAATTTGCTGCTATTGCTCAATATCAAATCCTTGAAATCTCGTGGCCATGAATAGCCTTCCATGTTCTGTTCAGGTGATGCATGGCCATTTCAAATTGAGCCTGGTTAAATAGTATGAAGAATTATCTCGGGCTAACCACCTTGATAATCTCTCTCCAACCATTGTTTTATATTGCTAACTATTTGATGACATAAAAACTCACCTACCTGACCATATGCCTGGAGGGCTTCCAAAGAGCAACACTCCATATTAATATTTCCCATCCATCTCTTTAAATACCCGTATACAATCCCAAAGGTTAGTGATTCGTATCAGGTCATGTGAATATACTTTATCAGATATTAGTTCTGATCAGGGCAGGTCCTCCGTTGAGTGCAAGTCAGCAAAAGGCTAATGCCATATGGTGCACATGTCGTTGATGGAAGCATGGATAGAAGGGGCAGGAGCTATAAATCCTTCACATTACGTCAGATTGGGCCGAAATTCCATATCGGGCTTCATAACACCCTAACCCACCTATGAACCGAAATTCAGGTCGAAATTACACTTTGACATCGAAAGCACCAAGAATCAGTTGACTGTACTTTAGCCAAATCTCGTGGTATCAAGTTGAAATTGGTCAAAAATTTAACTGTAGCAATTTGACACATATCCCCACGTGCACACCCAACAATCACTGCAAATTCCATACATTAACCCTTTCAAATTGGCAAGGGGCACGATGCCTTCTTGAGTTGTATGTGTTTTAGATTGTAGATATCTGGCACATATTCCTACTCACCCACTTAAAATCAGATCTAGATTATGTTACCACGTAATTTCTCACACGGTCCAATTCCAAGCCAGATTTGGAGAGGTGATCTGCTTTTTCATTCATAGTCTTGTAGACATGATCAAAGGAAATATTTGTAAAAGATGTGATGAGAATCAAAATCTGTTGATAGAGAGGCAAAATAATGTAGTTGTTTAGCCTAGCTTTGCCTTTTATCCAGTTTATAACAACCAAAAGTCCCGATAGATATGTAAAGAAGTGATTCCTTGTTCCTTCACATGCTGGATTAATTGTTTTAGAGCAAACAGTTCAGCAGAATTATTTGTAGCAGGACCTATGTTGGCAGAGAAGGAGATATAGTTGGCCGATGAAAGGTAAATAATGCCTCCTATGCCGCTCACTGATGGATAATTCCAATAAGAACTTGTGTTCCAGAGCCCACCTTCCATTGCATTAGAGGTAAATCTTAGATGATAGTTTTCCTAACAATGGACCTATTCTTTGAATATTTTACTAGGGATCTTATCCAATCAGAGATAGAGGACATGCTTATATATTTTTGGTACATAACATGTGCCTAGAGACCTGAACCTTGATGAGTTTCTATACTCCCTTGGCGGTAAGAGCTTTGGAGAACCATGCCAGATTTTTATACCCCATCCTCCTTGTTGTTTTGGGACAGCAATAGAGTTTTGTTGAATGCAGAGCCTCAACATGCAGACAAGAACAGACTACATCATGAACACTGGCAAGAACACACACATTCACATGAGAAGAAGTATTGGGAAAGAATTCCAATTGTCTTTGCGTTAAGTATTCACGTGCATTTATACATTAGGCAAATGGTTGGAGCGATTGTACATGCTCCAACTAATCACTCATTATGTTTACTTATACATTTACCTCTTATTACATGGATTTACTTATACTAAAGTATAATGACTATTGCATAGGCCTAAGAGGGCCTCCAACATCTCCCCCATTCTTAGTCCTAGTTTGTCCCGAGCAAGCTTGCAGTGACAATACTTTCACCTATGACTTCTTTAGCCTTCACTTTTAATCTAGTAGCTGCTGTGTGCAATGAGTGAGTCTCTCCCACACCCATTTGCTACTCACCGAACAAGGCCCTCTTATGATGCAACTTCAGTATTTCACTTTGGTCCCTATGCACAGTAGTTGAAGTATTTCTGTTTTCATGAAATATATTATGTCAGCTTGTGGTTCTGTAGACCCTGGGCATGTACAAGGAATATGAATGATAATGGTGTATGAATTGCCAAACATTCAGAGAGCATACGGTGCCTGTGAAGCTTTTCTTATTGATAAACAGCATAAAGAGAAATTTGATAAGGTTAAATCTTGGTAGGAAAAACAATCTTTTAGAGTTAGTGGATGGTAATCTTCGTTGTCAATCCTATGCATGATCCTTGGATGCTACAGGTATTTCCTGATTTTTATGGAGGACTGTACTCAGAAAATTTGAGTAGCTTTTTTAGAAAAAAATCATAGACTTTTGAGGTGTCCAAAACTTTTCGAGCAATAGTTGAAAGGTAGTGGCAACATGGAAATAATTGAAAAAACTAAATATAGATAATGGTGGAAAGTATCCACAAGTTTATACAAATGTTGTATTTTATTTTTTTAGCTAATCCAATTTTCCTAATGAAGACAAATTCTCCATCTCCAATCTGAGGGAGCTTACTAGTATTGCCGCCAGCTGACAGCAGTTAAATTGGAGTCCTTCCGGTAAGAAGCCACAAGCAGGGGGTACCTATTCTGCCAAGGTTGCCCAGAACTTGCCCCTGGCCCCAACAAGTACAAACAAATATGAGGATTCCTATCATAATCTTTGCATCTAATTGAAAAAGTGGTACAACCATACATGGCCTATTTGATCGGTAGTCCATCAAAAGGAGTCAACCGATGTTGTTACTCAACTGTATGTTAACTAGATTGCAATGAGTTTATGGATCATATCATAGACCAGAGGTTGTGTTATTTTAGATGGAGCGGGTGTAATGGCTTCCCACTACTGACATTTGCATTGGGTTTATCATCCCAACAAACAAACCCATCCTTGCATGTATGCTGAGTAATAGTGAGCAGAGAAGCTCTTAGAAAATTTTGTACCCAGACTTGTAATCTAGATCAGAGTCCTCAAAATTGATTTTGAAGGAAGATAACTTAGTATCATACAAAGTTAGATCGTTGCTGTCGATTGATATATTGAGAACTTTCCTCCGTGTTGTCGTTCAGTTTTTGGGTGCAGGTTACTCCAGAGGACAAAGCATCCCACCAATTTTAAACAGTGTTGCAGCGTAATTTACACTAAGATATGCATTCTAGACATATGCCTTGTGGCCATTATTGAGAGACAAAGATCCTTGAATGAAACAGAGAACATAGCCTAGATATTCATTTCCACAAAATATCCGCGTTGGCGAATTAAGTAGGCTATAAGTACAAATTAATTCATGAATTTAAGCTTCCCAAGGTGACACAACATTCGACAATCTGATATTGAGGGTCTGATCTCTTAAATTCTGTCTATTTTTTTTTCATCCTTCTTTAAAACAACTTATACGAAGCAACTATACTACTGCAGGTCCAAATATGGGTATCCTCAACTGTATTGAATGTTGCTTTATTTTGCTGCCAAGTTTATCCATGGTGACTGTTTTTATATACAACACTGGAGCTGCTCGTAGTATGCAT
Source organism: Pinus taeda (assembly GCA_000404065.3). Classification (NCBI taxonomy): domain Eukaryota; kingdom Viridiplantae; phylum Streptophyta; class Pinopsida; order Pinales; family Pinaceae; genus Pinus; species Pinus taeda. The sequence goes on along the minus strand of APFE030869636.1, from coordinate 69 downwards.
AATATTTGACTAGACCATGTCCGGCATTGCAAAAATTTGCTTTTCTCTTAATTTTACCCATGGCTGAAT
>APFE030869633.1:59524-106798 GCA_000404065.3 Pinus taeda | reverse complement strand
AATAGAGTGGGTAGGTAGATGGGGTTGCAGAAAGCATGGTTTATGGCATTTCACTGGCCTAAGCAAAGGTAAAAACATGGTGCCAGTGCAGATTTCCTATTTCAGTAGTCTTACAGCAACTTAATGAAGCATGTCTAACTTCAAGATTACCCCCCATCACATTTATGGCTAACATCCCTATGCCACCTATGTTCATGAAAGAAGTCAAAGTCTTTTGTTGGTTCTTGTTTCTTTAAGAGCCACATTTCTTGTGTAAAAATTCTTTTCATTTTGATCTACTTCCTAAAAACTAAGTTGATTTCATATAACAGCTTAGTATTTTACCCCCCTCATCCACCTTTTTTTCACTCATATTAACTACTAATCTATCACTATTTAACTCCTTATACCCCCTATTCCTCCTATTACTATGTAAATTTGGCAAAAAACCCAAAATATCTATATATCCCCTTCCCTGAGCATTATAGCTCTATGTATTATTTTGAATGTTTTCAAACGCTAAAACATTGAGCGCGACCCAAAGAGCGCTGGAAAATTAATCTTGGGATTAATCCAGTATTTGCTTGGATTAATAACCTAAACCCTCTTTGTAAATAAACCTGTGTAAAATCCCATTTTAACCCATAAGTCTGCAAAAAACCATAAAAACCCACTTTTTATAATGTTCCGACGGGCACACATTTCAGAAAATAATAATACTCTATGTGCCCCGCATTCCGTATTGTCCTTGCATCTCATCAACCCGTCGACCATCAGATCTGGGCTTTCCCATCCGACGACCCACATTCATATCGGACGGGCCGCGATCACCAAACCTTACTGCTTGAGAAACTGTCAGAGGGTGACGTTAGGCCTCTGCCACCCGTCACCCCCACATTTTCTCGGGCCGCCCTCTGACACTACTATGACCGTATCCAGAGCGGTCCGAGAAAAACCACTTACCGCTTGTGCTTTACCGCCTGCCCACGTGACTGCTACGTCATGCCCACGTCAGTTCGACTCAATGCCCTGTCAGCACCCCCACCCACCAGCGCTCCGACATGTCCGCCACCTATGCAATCCCCGTGGACCACTCACAGGCTGCCACGTCACTCGATGACGTCATGCTGACGTCACCCGACCCTGACCCCACCTAATGATGTCATGCTGACGTCATCCAAAAAAAGCGCCAATAACCCAAAAAGTCTATATTTTAGCCAAAATTCGTGTTTTTTGTCACTTTTTCCAAAAATACTATTGCTCACCTCTGCATGCAAATTACGACCATCCATCGCCAACTTGCAGAAATTGACTCGAAGACCATTGGCGCCTTCAACCCACATGAATTTGTGACCATTGTCGGCAATTCACCAGGTATTTATCCAAAGCATCCCCTCCACGCTTGGTTGTGTTCATAATTTTCCGAAACTGAATTAAAAAGAGTGAGGAACCTTGTATTTACCAGCAAATCGCCGGTGACCAGCATTTGTTTTCAGTTGTAAGGTCGAAATTGACCTGCTGAGCCCACATTTAGTCACATTTTCCTAAATTCACAGTCAGTCCGCGCATTCGTGGACATAAAACCTAAGTTGCACTAATTCACCGGGAAAACAGTGCTACTAATCCTTGCTTTTGCTCAATTAACTCTCTTTTGGGCATTTTACACTATTATCACCATAGTTTACCCCATTTTGCCTTACAATTTGCCTTACTTTTGCAAAAATACCCCTCTGTGTGCTTTTGCCCACTGAAACCAGTTCTAGTACAAGTCATAAGTACTACTTAACCATGGAAACACTAGTAGCCCTGAATATTCAACCTCTGAATGCCCCACGCAGAGAGCTAGAGTGGAAGGCCCTGGGTGATAACGATTTCTAGATGTTAGACTCATTTGCCATGAGTTCCAAATTTGAAATTCACCTGCAGAATGAGCTAAAAGCCCAATATCTCAGTGGAGCTGATATCTTAGGGATTTGGGACTCCAACCTGCCCATTTACAATCTCCCTCAAGTCAATGTCCTCCCAGACTTGATAAATCAATGCCGTTCCAGCTATGATCCATGTCAAAGAGCTGTTCTCAGCCCCTCAGGCTCAATATTGTTCCATATCACCCCTGAGGCCATTAATGAGATGCTACACTTTCACACTGCAAAGCCCCTAACTCCTCTCTCCATCAATGACTTGCTAAAGAAAGGGGGCAAGTTGTCTAGTGCTCACATCATCAATATTAATCAGTTATTTGTTCAGCCAAAATTTGAAGTTGTGGGAACCCCTCCTATAGGATATCAATATCTCAATGAGCTGGGCAGAATGCTTGTGGATTTGATCAGTTACATCCTGGGTTATGGGTCACATGAGGATGTTGATGAAACCATTATGGCCATGCTGTCCATATTCTCCCCTGGAATGCCTCATGCTGTGCATTATGATTTTGCTACATACATTGCCAATAAGATTCATGAACAATTGATGAATCTAGAAAGGGAAAAGGTGTTTAAATACACTAGGTACATCTATCACTTGTTCTTATTTTATCAACCCGATGCTTTCCCTGTTCCTCTCAAGAAGCTAAATGCCAAGGGAAACCCAAGGTCTGTAGTGTTTTGGTCTTCAGTCTTTCATCATGTACCTTCTTCACCTTACACCTACTATGAATTCATAGACTTTTTTATCCATCCAGCTATGACCTTGTTATTGGGTGTCCCTCCTCCCAGATTGACAGATGAGATGCAAAGGATTCTTCACTTCTCAAAGGCCTACAGCATTGGTGATTGGTACTTTTACCAACACCATACAGTAATCAGAATATATGGCTGTGAGTTGAACCCTTATAGGCTGCCAAGATATGTCCCTATGAGACTTTTTGCCTTAGAGTATTTTAGGTAGTTTGGAAATGCAGACTTTGTCCATTTCCACAGTAAAAACAAGAAAGTGCAACTAAAAGTAAGGAACCAGCTAGGCCCATTTCTATACAACAAAATGAAGGAAGGATGGAAGGAAGCAGATTTGATCCTAGAGACCCTCAAATTGCAAATCAGTTTCCAATGGGTACCTTATGACCCTAATCATTTCATTTCCCTCAGGAGGGTAAAATACAAATTGGGTGTCTATGCTCACGTGAGACTGCCTCATATTGAGAAATATGCCAATTCATTAAACTGGAAAGAGGGCACTCTAGAAGAGCCAATGACTAGAGAGCAAATGCTACAAAGAGAAGCAAAGAATATTGAGAAAGAGGATGACTTGGAAACTTGTGGGCAGGTTTCCTCTTCCTATCAAAGGCAACTTAGAGCAGTTGCCTCATCCTCTACAGCCCAGCAGCAAGCAGCCGAAACTGTTCAACAGGAATCAAGCAAGGATAAAGGGAAGCAGATGGAGTAGGAACAGCCACCTCCTATAGCAGAACAACAAGAAGAAAAGCAAGTAGAACAGCAAGAAAAAGGGCAAAAAGAGGGGCAGCCAATACAGCAAGAACAAATATCTGAAGCCCCAATATCCATTGAGCAACAGGCTCAAGAGAATGTGCCTCCTAGGCAAGAAAAGACAGTGGAGGCCTCAGTGCTGCAAACTCCACAGAAAGAATAAAAGGGAAAGAAGAGGGATAGAGAGTAGGAGACTCCCCTCACCACATCCACAAATCAAGGGGAGAAAAGGTAGAGAATGAATCCCCTCTCCGAGGAAGAAATGCCTATTGGGAAATCATTGGACATGGGCCCACCGAGCATGGAGGCATCTGCCAGTTCCTTTCAGCAGGAACAAGAAAGAACCCTTGGAGGAGAGGTCAGCTCCTCAAGTCAGCAAAGGAGAGCTGAGACAGGCATCAAGCAACAATTCATCGACATTAAAAGGAGAAATGAGCCACTCAAGCTCCAGATCTACAACCAGTTGCTTAAGATGGTCCCTACCAATCAACAGAGGCTTATGTCAGCCTACGACATAACAGAAGGGAAAATGACCATGAGTCATTTCATGCCAACCATGCTGCAGCCACAGTCAGCTACAGACTATATAAGAACCAACTTTGAGGTTCTTGCCAAGGACATCCACCCTATGGACCAAATAGAACTTCACAAGCAAACGGGTGAGATGGTATATTCAACACTGGCAGATAAAACATTATTGGCAAATAGGTTGGAAAACAGCCTGAACAATACAGTTGCCCAACTTGAGTTGGAGAAGGCATCCTCTCAGGCCAAAGACAACAGGATCAGGTCTTTGGAGGATATAATCATAGAGCTTGGGCATGACCCAAAGGATCCAAAAGCTATACAAACGCTGCTGAAAATAAGAGATGCAGACCTTGCAGCTCTAAGAAAGATGATTAAAATCCCAGCAACCCTTCACCCTCAAACCGAAGAGGTTGCCCAGCAAAGACAGGACCAGGATGTAGCAACATTGCGGGTAGGACTGCATAAGCAGCTAGTGCAAACACAAGGGAAGCTGGAAGAGACAGAGGTTGCACTGCAGGCAGCCCTACAGCAGAAAGAAGGAGGTCAAACTTCTCAGCCCCCTCTAGAGATCATAAACCTTGAGGAGCCCCCACAGACTATTGCTCCTCCAACAGGGCAGACAGTTCCATCAACATCAGCACCAGCACCAACCTCAGAGCAGGCTCCGAGCCTTGATATGCAGAAGTTGATGAGTGAAATCAAGAATCCTAGAAGCCCAGATGACAGAGCTAAATGAAGCCAAGGAGAATTTAGCTAAGCTAAATGAAAAATATGACAAATCCAAGCAGAATGTAGCTGAAAAAGGGATAGAAATAAAAACTCTCAAAGAGAAGATAAAGGAGCTAGAAAAAGAGCTCACCCTTGACAAAGTGGTGGCTGAGGTCAAGACAGTTTTGTGGGCCAACATTGGCCAATCAATAACATATCAGTGACAGTATATTGAGACTATCCATGAGCAAATGGAGCTCATAGGAAAAGCACAGAAGGAAGTCCATAGAGCAAGGGCATCTCTAGGCAGTATGCCTGAGATAGCCAAAAGAATGATCAACGTTCTTAATAACTGCACGGGTCCTCAGCTGGCAGCAATAGGAATCTCCAATAGAACTGAAACCATCCAGCTGATAAAGAGGGTCCTCACATTGAAAAGCCTGGTACAAACATTAGATAGAAGAAGCCAGGACATGTAAACAGAAGTCAACAGATTCATGGATAAGTTTGCAGCATTACAGGGCAGAGGTCTTCCTGGCTTGCTGAATAGCGCAGGGAGACTACTATCACATGAGAATTATGCAAAAAGGGTGAACACATTTGCCACCAATCAGATCACTCAAGGATCAAGTACTTCAAAGGTAACAAGGCCAGCATTTGGGCAAAGTCTCTACGATAGAGTAGAGAACTTATTTTTTATTATGAATGAGATCAGACATTTGTTTGAAGTGCCTCCAAACTTCTACAAATACACAGAGGCAGATGAAACCTTAGATGCAATTTTGAGACATCAATTTCCTACATAGGAGTGGTGGACCAGAATGATACAGTTGTTGCTGTAAACAGGAGGCTTTCATCAAAGTTTTTTCATCAGAAAACATAAGTCATCATGTTCAGAAAATGTGATGCATACACTATGACTGGAGAAGAGTGGAATGAGCCAACTCAGCAGGAAGATTCGGCCACTAAAAGCAACACTGACAGCTATAGGTAACAGGGCCGAGAAAGCTACAACATGACAAAGAATAAAGACACAACATTCAGCATTAATGCAGAACGCTCAACCGACTCAGTGGCCTCCAAAGGTCAAGAAGGTTTCTGACAGAATTAAAGACTATTTATTTTATATTTAGGGCAGCAATAACTTCCTTATCTACTATTTTGTAAAGTTGGTGAGTGTATTTAATTTATCAAGTGACTCAGCGGTTCAGATATTTTGTAAAACCCGATTGTAATATTCCCCCTCGCATAAGCTTGCAGGGTGGTTGTTTCTTGTTAAAAAGGAGAACTCGGCTGTAATTTCTGGAAGAATAATAAAAACAAAGCTTGGAGTTTACAGGAATTGGGTCTTAGTGATGCATGCTGTCGTGGAACCATTGAATGCTACAGGATTCTAGTGTTATGGCTTAATATAATAAGTGTTCTCTATCTCTGTTAATGTTTTATTATTTGTTTAACTCACATATCTCATATGTTGTTCTAAATCTAGGAAGAAAGAAAAAGAATAGCTCAGGATTTGTCCATGGAGACACCCTGATCTCAATCTGTCTTTACTATAAATGTTTTCTATGACTTCAGCTATTTAATTGGAATTCTTAACTGCTCCAATAAACCCTGAATATTTCACAGTTACTATTTAGTAATTCATGTATGCTACTAAGTAGAAATTGTTGTTCAAATTGTTATCACACTGTCCGTAATTCCATTTCCCACTGTTTCACTAACTAATCAGAATTTATATTAAGAATAGCCATCTAGCCTTGCAGTAAAACTTTCTCCATCACAGGCACCAGGACTGTCGCAGATTTCTGACTCCATATGCCCAATGGACTAGCATCTTTCACACATTTCATGCCCTTCTCACAACAACAGTTCACAACCAAATTCTCAAACAAAAAACTAAAACTTATAACTAGCCTAAAATCTTCACAAACCAGAGCTAAAACTTAAAGAGAGAGCCCTCTCTGATGATAGGTAGGCTAGGACCTATACTCCAAATCTTGGTTAGTGGTTACCCCGGCCGTATTCCCTTGGGAGTCATAGGGAACAACCTGGGTGTTAATAGGTTCTACCCATAGTTCTTGAATTCCATGAATTTTGGGATGACAAGAAAATAAAAATGGTAACTAACTCTTTGGTCGAAATGAGAATCAATGGGTAAAATTTTATGAGATCCGTTTAGAATATATATGACATTTTAATGTCCTCATGCTTTAGTGAGATCCACTTTCCATTATTAAATGGGAGCCAATTTAATGATGAGAAATCAATGACTAAGGGAATCCGCGAGAATTCTTGATCTAAAGGAACCCTTAATTTACTATGAATTACCAATATTATATTCACATGACATGTTCCAATTACTCTTTTAATACCATTAAGTATGGAATCAAGGGGTCCCTATTTGTCACAAAGTGTTGTGTTTTCTCTTATTTTCAAAATTGGAAACTAGGGAAAAACTTCATGTGGGTCATCTTATTCATGGCTGATAATATGTTCATTAGATTCCTCTCGTTGAGAGGTGTAGGATTGATCTAAATATCATCCGATTCCGATAAGTATTCATGGAGATATGAATTTATTTTGATTATGGAATTATTATCAAGCCGACCTACAACTCATATATGCTCAGAAGCCCAATAATCGCATCTATTCAAACACCAATGTTGCATATAAATATAGAAGGACTTTTCCTCATTTGGACACACTCATCTCATCACATCTCTCTCTCTCTACTGCGCAGAAAAGAGTCTCTTCTCTACTGCGCAGAAAAGGGTCTCTCCCTCACACATGTGAAGCTAGAAGCTGCTAAAACTAAAGCTGCAACTACAGAAGTAAAGTTTGTCCTGTGTGGACTAGAATATCTCCTCATCTAAACTGTGTTGTAGTTTCATCTGCACCTCCTCTGAAAGCCGCAACTTTTGGTGGTGGAAACAAGTCAATCCAACGGACAGTTTGCAAGATATCAACTGCCCTAGTTTGAAGCCGGAAGCTGCGGAAACTGAAGCTGCAATTGCAGAAGTAAAGTTTGAACTACGTGGACTAGAAGATCTCCTCATTTTAACTACATTGTAGGTTCATCTAAACCTCCTATGGAAGCTACAAATTTTGGTGGTGGAATCAAGCCGATCCGACAGTCGGTTTGTGAGATATCGTCTGCCCTAGTTTGATGATGAAGCTACTAATGTTGATGCTGCTGATCTAGGGTTTTCTACTATTGATATAAATCAGATTTATTATACTATTTCTCTCTGCTGCATTATTGAAGATAAAAGAAGATTTGATCAAAGGGTTTCCCCACACATTGTGGGGTTTGTCCCTAGCTAGCCGCCACATCTTGTGTCTCTTGTCTTGGTTTGTTTTCTGTTGATCGTTTAATGTTCTATCTACACTTTACTTTATGTACATGTGATTGCTAATCTATGGAATATAATAAGAAAAGAAGTAAACTGTTATAAGAATATAACATACCATAGCTTAACATGGTATTAGAGCTGAGGTGAAGCCTGAGCAAGAGCAAAAGCAATCACTGAAGAGATGATTGGCAAGGCTATCCTAAAAGAACAGTGGGGTCCTCATCACTCTTTCCTACTGAGGAAAAGCTCCGTGAGAAAGCTGACTATCACGGATGGAAGATGTCTATCGATCTAACCCTAGAAGATCTAGGAGTGCTAGACCATGTAAGAGGCAATATTGTTGAGCCTCCATCAAATGCATCCGTTGTTGCCTGGAACAAATGGAAAAACAGAGAAGTCAAAACAAAGAAGATCATCTGGGACTCTATCGACAAGCACTTGGTGGCCTACATCTCTAAACTGGACACCTCCAAGGAAATCTATGATAGACTTGTGAGTTTATTTAAAGTTAATGATTCAAATCAAGTTTTGTTTCTTAGAAATAAGCTTAGGGAAATCAAGAAGGGTAAAGATGAGAGTATGCAAACATACTTCTTAAGAATCACCGAGATCAAGAAATATCTCCTATCTATTGGGGGGGCTATTACTGACAGAGAAATGGAACTCATGACTCTTGGAGGATTACCATCCGAATGGTACGTGTTCATAACTACTCTTCTAAACAATCATGTAATTCCTAGTTTCAAGGAATTAATGATACATTCAAAAAGAAACAAGGGTAGAAGAGCAAGGAATGCCCATGTTTAAAGGTCCTCCTCCTACCTTTTCTTCTCATGCTAAGAAAAGAAATAATTCTGGGACTAAATCAAAAGGAAAGGTTGGACCTAAGGGTGGAAGAAAAGGATGATGTTACATCTGCGATAAAGTAGGTCATTATGCAAGGGAGTGCCCTGATAGAAAGGACTCACACCGAGACGATGATCAAAATCCCTCTGATGGAAATCAAAGGAATGACAAATTCAATAACAAAGGTAAGAGGAGAGCTGGGAATCAAGGATGAGGATAACCATTCAAGAAGGCTAGAAATTCCAAGATGAATTAAATGCACCTGACCTCAAAAAGAACCTGGTGTCCATCTTGGCAATGAAAGACAAAGGCTACAAGGTAACCTTCAGCAATGGCAAGGTATGTATATGGAAAAATAATGTTAAAGATACCTTTACTCTTGGGTTTCATGTTGATTCATTATATCAGGTCGATGGAAGTCCGCTAGGTGTCATATCTTATGACACATCTCTTTAGTGCAAACTTTGGCATCGCAGGTTTCCCACCTTCATTATAAATCTCTACCCGGTGTAAGATAAATGGTGACAAGGATGCCCAAATTCCGAGTAGAGAAAGAAGGTGTATGTCTGGGATGTGCCGAAGGAAAGCTCAAAAGGGGACCATTCCCCTCAAGTCAAAGCAATATCTCTGATATATTACAATTGGTTCACTCAATCATATCTGAGGCTGGCATTCAGAGGGAGACTACTACACCACATACTCCTCAGCAGAATGATGTGGCAGAAAAGAAGAGCCATACAGTTGTGGAAGCTGTCTCTATGGGTAGATGACGTAACAATGCCTGATGTGGAGGAACCCATGGATCCTATTTATCCACCTGAGCCTTCCTCTTCTAAGAAGAGGTCTTCATGGCTTAGGGGGATGCTTGATGATGTTGAAGGACATGCTACACTCGGAGGAACCTTTCGTGAAAGTAAGAAACCTAACATGTATCAGGGATACCTAACCATCATGAGCATGATCATACAAAATGAGCCTTCATCATTCTCAAATATCGTCAAGCATCAAGTATGGAAGGATGCTATGACCATATAATATGAGTCTATTATGGAGAATGATGTCTGGGAAGTAGTTCCCAGGCCCTAGGACAAGACAATTGTTACTTCAAAATGGATTTACAAGATAAAGCATGCAGCAGATGGAAGTACGGAAAAGTATAAGGCTGGTTTTGTTGCTCGTGGTTTTTCCCAGAAGGAAGGTATAGACTATGATATTTGCACTTGTTTCCAAATATACAACCATCCACTTGATCATAGCCCTTGTGGCTTCACAGGGATGGAACCTACATCAGATGGATGTCAAGGCCGCGTTCTTGCACGATTCGATCAAAGAAGAGGTCTATGTAGAGCAACCCGAAGGATTTGAGATTTATTATTGAAAATATCATGTATGCAGGTTGAAGAAGGCTCTTTATGGGCTGAAACAAGCACCTCGAGCATGGTATGAGAGGATTGATAGCTACTTCACGAAGTTGGGATTCACTAAGAGTGAATCTGATCCAAACCGTTACCTTAAGGTTGGAGATGACAAGCCTCTCAAACTGGTGCTGTACGTGGATGTCCTCTTTCTAATAGGTGCATACCATCTCATTCACAAATGTAAGAGGGAGTTAGATTCCAAATTTGATATGAAGAACCAAGGACTTGAAGTGTGGCAGAAGCCAAGGGAAATTTTCCGATCTCAAGGAAAATATGTGGTGAAGATTCTGAATAGATTTGGTATGGTGGACTGCAAGCCTATTACTACCTCAACGATCTTAATTTTCAGAAGTTATATGGTAGTGATGTCGGACCAGATTTGGGAAATGCCTCTGAGTTTCAAAAACCCATTCACGTTGATGTTCTTGGTGAACCTCCGTCCGAACATATTTTTTGCAGTTAGCATTGTGAGCTCATATTTGGTTGAGCCTCACTGCATTGATGCCAAGACTCTTCTGAGATATCTTTGTGGTACAATTACTAATGGGTTAAGATACACTGTCGGAGATGTGAGACTACTTGGATATACTGATGCTAATTGGGCAGGCAGTGTGGTGGACCGTAAGAGCACTTCTGGGTGCTTTTTCACCTTAGGATCTACTTCAATATCCTAGATGTGCAAGAAGCAGAAATCGGTAGCTTTGAGCACCGCCAAAGCAGAGTATATTGCTGCTAGCATGGCCTCCTGTGAGGCAGCCTGGTTGCGAAAGCTCTTCAATGAGTTGTTTGGATTTACATTGGATACCGCTGTGATCCTATCTAACAACCAGAGGTGGGATTCGATTATTGAGGAATCCCATATTCATCGATTGCTCCAACAGATAGACATCATCTGGGATATGGTAAGTTGACGAGCAAGGACGCTTCATTGCATTAAGATGATGTACAGGTCGATACACCTTGTCAAAGCCCTGAGGAAAGATCTAATCTGTGATTTTCCCAAACGACTTGGAGTCATCAAGAAACCCTTGTACAAGGGTCTTGCATGTTGCATACATTGAGCTCTGGGAGCTCTAAGGGCTTGTGGTTCTTACTGGAGAAACATATGACCACTGGGTGACTCACCCTCTCCCTGGTGGTGTGCACTGGAACAAGATGATTCGCTCTCTTGTGGGAGAAGATGATTCGCTCTCTTGTGGAACGGGATGATTCACTCTCCTGTGTAGTAGGATGATTAGTTCTCCCGTGAGGCTTGGATTGATGTGTTCTCCATGGTGATTGTAGCAAGATTGATGTGTTCTCCTATGAGGCCTGGATTGATGTGTTCTCCATGGTGGCCTAGATTGATGTGTTCTCCATGGCGATTATAGCAGGATTGATGTGTTCTCCTGTGAGGACATGATTGATTAGTTCTCCTGTTGAGGCATCGTACACATGTAGTCTGGGACTCATGGGAACTACCTCTCATTTGATCAATGAGCAGGGAAATGAAGTTAGGGACCATAGTAGTACCGATGGATGCATCGTTGTATCTACTATACTCCCTACGCTAGGATGACCTCCATTGATCTGGAACCAATGATACTAGTCTGGGACTAGTGGTAGGAGTTGTACCACACTATGACACTGACTCCGGGTTGGTTGAGACTGGTCTGGGACCAGTGGTACAGACTTTGAGATCGACTTCATGTCAGTGCAGTACTGGTCTAGGACTAGTGAGAGTGGTACATACTATGACATTGACTTCAGGTCGGTTGATACTGGTTTGGTATTAGTGGTACACTCTCTGAGACTGCGATACTGGTCTAAGTCTAGTGATAGGAGTGGTACTTACTATGAAGCTGACTTCGAGTCAGTTGAGACTGGTCTGGGACCAGTGGTACGCACTCTAAGGCTGACTTTGAGTCAGTGGAGGATGATACTAGTCTGGGACCAGTGAAGTTGTACTCACTATGACACTGACTTCGGGTTGGTTGAGATTGGTCTGTGACCAGTGGTACATACTCTAAGACCGACTTTGAGTCAGTATGATACATCCTCGATCATTTCTTCTTCTTCATAATTCGGACAAAAGCAGAGAAGAACAATATAGATCAGTACAGGGCAGAACAAGACAAAGCAGAATAGGAATAATAGAGCAGAGCAGCGCAAGGGTCAAGCTATACAGGGCAGTGCATTTCATGGATGAATAGTAACGACCGATAGACAGATTGCAGATGAAGTTCTCCCTAGTTGAGAGGGAGTGTTAAAATTGAAAACTAGGGAAAAAATTCATGTGGGTCATCTTATTCATGGTTGATAATATGTTCATTAGATTCCTCTCATTGAGAGGTGTATGATTGATCTAAACATCATCTGATTCTGATAAGTATTCATGGAGATATGAATTTATTTTGATTATGGAATTATTATCAAGCCAACCTACAACTCATGTAGGCTCAGAAGCCCAACAGTCGCATCTATTCAGACACCAACGTTGTGTATAAATATAGGAGGACTTTTCCTCATTTGGACACACTCATGTCATCACATCTCTCTCTCTCTACTTTGTAGAAAAGAGTGTCTTCTCTACTATGCAGAAAAGGGTCTCTCCCTCACACATGTGAAGCGAGAAGCTGTTGAAACTGAAGCTGCAACTACAAAAGTAAAGTTTGACCTACGTGGACTAGAAGATCTCCTCATCTAAACTACATTGTAGGTTCATCTGAACCTCCTCTAAAATTCACAACTTTTGGTGGTGGAATCAAGTCAATCCGATGGAAGGTTTGCAAGATATCGACTGCCCTAGTTTTAAGACAGAAGCTACCGAAACTAAAGCTGCAACTGCAAAAGTAAAGTTTGACCTATGTGGACTAGAATATTTCATCATCTGAACCGCTTTGTAGGTTCATCTAAACCTCCTCTGCAAGCCGCAACTTTTGGTGGTGGAATCAAGCCAATCTGACAGTTGGTTTGTGAGATATCGTCTGCCCTAGTTTGATGATGAAGCCGCTAATGATGAAGTTGCTAATCTAGAGTTTGCTACTATTGATATAAATCAGATTTATTGTACTATTTCTTTCTGCTAGATTATTGAAGATAAAAGAAGATTTGATCAAAGGGTTTCCCCACACATTGTGGGGTTTGTCCTTGGCTAGCCGCCACATCTTGTGTCTCTTGTCTTGGCTTGTTTTCTGTCGATCGTTTAATGTTCTATATGCACTTTACTTTATGTACATGTGTTTGCTAATCTGTGGAATATAATAAGAAAAAGAAGTAAATTGTTATAAGCATATAACATACCATAACTTAACACTTATTGATTTAGATCAAAAACCAATAATATCTTGTAAAATTTAGAAATGGCTCAAGTGGGAAGGAACACTTTTTTCTATGAATGGATGATGATAGATATCATTATAACACTAAAATGAAAATGAGCATAGATCAACATGTAATAGGGAATACTATATACTATATACTTCCATGATCAACCAATCCACTACAAAGGTCATTTAAATAAAACCAAAAGTCTATCTAGCTTCATAAAATAAGGAAGACATTTTTTAATTTTGATCACCTCAAATAAACCAAGATCTCATCCTTTTTTTTCTTGACCTACATACCAATCAAAAAGTTCATGACCATTACTAATTAGCTCGACTACTTGAATTTCCAATCAATCTTCAACTATTAAGAACATTACACTAATTGAATCGATTGGATCCAAAGATGAGATGAACATATCATTACAACATTTGGAATTGATTCTTTTCTTTTCCTTGACCTATAAACCAGTCAAACTATTCATGACCATTGTTGGTTAGCTCGACTAATTGAATATCCTATCAAACTTCAAATATTAACAACATTACACTAATTGACTTCAAAGGATCCAAAGATGGGATAAGCTTATCATTACAATATTTGGCATTAATTATTATTAATTTCCTAATGGGATCCTAGGATTCATTTATACCAATACCGTTATAATGATATTTGTGGTTATTTTGCATTGAATACAAATGTGTTGTAACTGAGGTGTCTTTGAAAATATCTACGAGTGGAAGCTCCTCTTTGAGCATGTTGTCCATATTTTGTACATATTATTTATTAGGTTAATTGATCTAGATTTAAACATGAATGCAACAAATTACAGATATAACCATAAATACAAAGATGCACTAGAAATAACACTTCATTTCATTAACATGAAATACTAAAATATGCTTACAAATAGAATGTAAATAAGACTAGCTCGGGTGATGTTAGCTTATCTCTGAGAAGATATGTGGTAGCTACATGCCTTTGAACTACATTACAATGAGGCTCAAGGGCCTTTTCATTATTGAACAATAAGAGCAAACCCTAAACAACCAAAACCCTAACCCAAGGAGATGTAACACCAAGTGTTTATGGGCCTCGTTGGTGCTAGTTGGACAACCAACTTCCCGGGTCACAACTTGGTCATCTTATCTTCATTTGGCACACATGATACCCAGTCAGAAAGATATCTTCGAGGACTAGAATGAAAAATATGATTTCATACAAAATATCGTTGGCAGTAGATTGCCAAAAAAATGTCGTTTAGGGCCTCAAAATGGCTCTGGAAGTTTAGGACTTGAAAAACTACTAAAAATAGTAAACTGTGCTACAATTAAAGAAATTGAAAAACTGAAAGAAACAATGGTGGGGGTCCAAGTGGAATTGGGGCTGGCCACCAATATCCACTTGGATCATTCCTCCACCCTTAGGAAGCAATGGTCCCGATTGCGTTGAGTCCCTCCATGAGACGAGGAAACTTCTGCTGAACTTGGTCCCTGGTGAGCCACTTGCCCTGGTGAAGGAGTTGGCCTGCTTTGACAGCTCGATACAGTTGGATCTTCTCCTGGCGAGTGTGCTTGATCAACATTTCCATGATCTGATTAGTTGTGGCTTGTTCCATGCAATCTGGATTCAACTCTGTAGGTGTGAGTTGTTGTGCAATGTCTGATGTGTCTACCAATGGTGGGAAGTATGGTCAAAGGCGATCCACATTGAACATTGGGTGCAGGCCAAGGAATGGGGGAATGTTAAGCTCAAATGCATTATCCCCCACAGCCTTGGTAATGGTGTGAGGACCATATCAAAGTGGTTTGAGTTTCCGATAGTCTCTGGTAAGGAGTTCCTTTTGCAAATGAAAACAAACTTTCTCACCCACCTGAAACTTGTGTGGCACTCGATTTTGATCATGTCACTTCTTGTACTTGGCATTTGATTTCTCTAGAATGTCATGGATCTGCTCATGGAAATTTTGGATGTGCTCAATGAAGCTATTTTCCTTATCTGTTTCAGACTGGACATGAGCCTGATTTGCCTGAGTAGCTGCAAATGGCATCGCCACATCAATGGGACATAGTGGCTGGAATCCCAAGCCCACCTGAAAAGGGTTATGGCCAATCGAGCTTTGGAGAGCCTAGTTATAGCTATGTTGGACATAGGGGAGGCTCTCATCCCATCTATATGGATGCTTTGAGTTGTACATGCATAGAATGTGTACGATCATCTTGTTGACGAGCTCTGTCTGGCCATCAGTTTGGGGATGGAAAGTTGTGGAATTAGTGAGCTTGGTGTCCAACATCAACCAGAGACTAGACCAAAATGTACTGAGGAACTTGTTGTTCCAATCTGAGATGATAGACTTTGGGATCCCAAAGTGTACTCACACTTGTTCAAAGAAGGGTTTAGCAGTGGCTTCTGCTGTGATATTCTTCTTGCAGGCATCCATAATGGCCATCTTCAAGAATCTGTCAATGACCACAAAAACACAGTCATTTCCATGCTTCGTAGAAGGAAGGCCCAACATGTAATCCATGGAGATGGATTCCCAAGGTCAACTATGGGTAGGTAGCAGAGTATAGAGGCCTTGATTCTTGATGGTCGGTTTGGAAATGGCACAGGAAGTGCAGGATCTAATGTACTTCCCGATATCCTATCGAAGATTCAGCCAATAGAAATACTTCTGCAGTACTGCCACCATTTTTTCGACCCTGAAATGCCTAGCGGCCAGACTGTAGTGTGCTTCCCAAATCATCTTGGCACGCTCACTTGAAGGAACACAAAGGTGTCCCAGGTGGCATAAGATGGCATCTTGGAGGTGAAAATATGGAACTTGCTAACCCTCCAAGAGCGTCTGGTATGTGCGGCCGAATTTTGGGTCACTTTGGTAAAGAAGTGGCCAATCAGAAGTCTCGTGCCCACAGGAGTTGAGCACGATGTTTAATGCCATGATCTATGGTCAACTAAGGCAATATGAAACATTATTAGTGCTTCTCTTCTTATACTTGATATTCAAATGGAATTGTTGCAGGTATGTGGACCACTTCTGATGGCAGTCATTCTACAACTTCCCTTGCATTTGTATGAACTGCAAGGGTTGGTGGTCTATGTGGATGACTATTTCCTTCCCCAAAATGTAATGCTTCCATTATCAGTAGCCTTGCACAATAGAATAGATCTCTTTGTCATAATTGGGATACTTCCAGACTGTGTCTAAAAATGTCTCATTGTGATATGCCACTGGATTCCCCTGTTGAGTAAGGACTGCCCCAATAGCATAGCAAGAGGCATCTGTCTCGATCTCAAATGGATGTGGCAAGTCTGGTAATGTGAGAATTGGTGCAAAGAAGATGCAATGTTTCAACTCTGTGAATTCTTTATGTTAATATTCATACCAAAATAATTGTGCTTTCGCTCCTCCCTTGGTGACTTGACTCAAGGGCCAAGTGATATGAGAGAATCCCAACACAAACCTATGGTAGAAATTGAGAAGACATAGAAAGTTGTGGAGCTCTATCAGAGTGGTTGGAGCTGGCCAATACCTAATGACTTGGATCTTGGTTGGATCCACATACACCCCCCATTCATCAATAATGTATCCCAGATACTGAAACTGGGTCATGCCAAAAGTGCATTACTCCAAATTGGCACATAGCTTGTGTTGTCACAGTGTTTGGAGAACCTGTCGGATGTGTTGGAGGTGCTCTTCCAAACTGTGGCTAATGATCAGGATGTCATCCAAGTATACCACTACAAATGAGTTGGTGAATGGCCTCAAGATGTCATCCATCAGCCTCATGAAGGTTGCATGAGCATTCGTCAACTCGAAAGGCATAACCAACCATTCGAAAATGCCCTCCTTGGCTTTGAAGGAAGTCTTCCACACATCCGAGGGTTTGATTGGTACTTGCTGATATCTTTATTTCAATTCAATCTTGCTGAAATATTTTGCACCCTTTAGTTGGTCTAGAAGGTCATGAATCTGTGGGACCAAGTACCTATTTAGGACAGTGATCTTGTTCAACGCCCGATAGTCAATACAAAGTCTCCAAGTCCCATCCTTCTTCTGTACCAACATGATCGGGCTCCCACAGGGTGATGAACTTGGACGGATCTAACCTTTCTGCAGAAAATCCTGAATCTACCTCTTGATTTCGTTGTTCTCCAGAATCGAGCGCCGATAGATTGGTCCATTGGGTAGTATGCACCTCGAGTCAGATCGATGGAGTGCTTGACTTGAGAGTGCCGAGGCACCCCTGCAGGGGAGGTGCATATGTTCTCGTACTCCTCCATGACTTTTTCCATCTGTTGTTGTCGTGCGAAGGGGCTCTCTCTAGAGGTCTTGGCCTGATGCAGGGGCATTCAACCCAAGGAAAATCATTGTAAATTAGTAGACATAGGGGGGTCATGTATTTTAAGGAATTTGGTTTCCTAAGAGATGAATTAATGTAATATTTAGGCTTTTGAGTGCATAGAGTAGGAATTAATTAGATAATGTGAGATATCTTGTAATTGCTCTTGAATAAAGGAGAACATGCGGTTAGTAATGACAAAAGAGTTAGAAGTCAATTATAACTCTTAAAGAAGTTCATGAATTGAGGAACTAGAGAGGGTTCTTAGGAATTAAATGAAGTTAGAAGTGGACATAGAAGATAGAGGACATTTAGGATTCAGTTCAGTAGATCTAGGATTTGAACCAAAATTAATTCAAAGAACCCTTCTAGTATAAATATAAGCCTACGGTCAGAGTGAAAGGAGGAGGCCACTGATAGTTGAAGATCAGGCTTGTGAGAGACACAGAGTCTCGAATGTAATCATTTGTTTATACTTATGTATACAGAGGTTTATTCCTAGCTGTGTAAATGTGTGAAATGAGTATTTTATGAATGAATTACATATGAATTCATAAGTTCTGTAACAAGGTTGCAGGCATAATTCTGTAGAACATGCAGAGGAGAGAATGATTCAAAGGAATCATCACGGATCTTTAAATCCAATTGAGGAAACAGAGTGAAGCTATGGAGAGGTAGCGAAGTGAGAATTCGCTGAGGAGTTAAGCTCAGAGAAGTTGAATTGCGGAAGTGGAAGAATGAAACCCTCGGAAGAAACCTGAATCACAGAGGAAACAGTGAAAACACAAAGAAAAGGACTAAGGAAGAAGTGAGTCATTGAAGCATAAGAACCGTTGGATCTCGAATATCAACGTCACAAGTGACAAGCAATGAAATCCATCAATCTCATAGATCAACGGTCTTTGAATGCTGAAGGAACACATAGGATAATTAGCGAAGAGCAGTTCTTAAAGGCAGAGAAGTGGATTTCGGGTGGAAGGAAAGTCGTAAGCATAGAAGGAAAGCCGTAAGTGGTTTTTACTGTTTGGCTCTGATTCCACTAATCGAAGGACATGTAGCAGTAGAGGAGTGAGGGGAAACCACTTTAATCGTTGGTTTTTACTGTTTGGCTCTGATTCCACTAATCGGAGGACATGTAGCAGCAGAGGAGTAAGGGGAAACCACTTTATTGGATGATTAAACCCCGTGCCTATTGTCTATCTGAATTCATGGTAGACCGTTGGATCAACTAAGTGTAGATCAATGGCGGAGGACTATTGGGTGACTTTGCATCAAGAAAGGATATCAACCATTGGATCAAGAACCGATCAACGATCGATATATAATCGTAATCGCATTAGGAAAAGGTCAAAGGTTGGTGGACTGTGGAATGTTGATGCACCGATAGCGATAAAGTGTTGATCGGTGATCAGAGGTAGTTGGAGATCGGCAGAGCGCTAAGGAAAGGTATGAAAGAGCAGACCGGATGGAGTTATAGTGGCAGCATTTAATAATTTGAGATTCGGAATATGTTCGCATATGGGAGGCAGGAGGAGATGTGTATTAATGTGACCCGTGGAGGAGCTGATACCCGATTGTGATAAAGATTGAACCTCGAAATATGTGCAGAGGCCGTATCAGGCGAAAAGGTAAATTATTACGTGTTTGTGGGTTATTTCCTTTGTAAAAGGTTTATAAAGGAAAATAGAACTGACGAAAGGTTTATGTATTAATTTATATGTAAATCCAACATTATCAAGGGAGATAAGGATTTCATGCGATAAATATATATATATAACCAATGTTTAAAGAGGGAAGGTTATATATGTGTGTGTGTGTGTGGTTAAAGGGTTAATGAAGGTTGTATAAGGGTTAAGGAAGGTTATGAGGAGTTTTAAAGTCCCGATAGGAGGGATTTGATGAAGGCTTAATAAAGTCATAATTGAAGGCTTGAGGGTTGATTAATAGGGCCTTAACCATTGATGGGTGAAGATTTGACTCCTTGCTAACTTAAATTCCTAGGAAAAATGTATTTATGCATTTTACATGCATACTGTGGGTGTAAGCGGGGTAACCCTGCATCATTTTGGTGTCAAAGCTGAATTGTAATTAGAATTGCTAAGGGATGAAGGAAGTTGGTAAGACTTTCTAAGTGAAAGAAGAGGTAGTTAGAACCACGTATTTCATTGTGATTGAAATACAAGAGGATAGTTGTGTTCCTGAGAAGTGCAGATGAGTTAAAGCCTAGAAGGAGCAGAGAGAAGTGCTCAAAGAAGGTTCCAGAGATAGAGAACCAAGGGCTTTCCAAAATACCAAGTACAGAGGAAAGCCTGGTGATGTAAGTTGCAACAAGGAGGACTTGTTGTTGAAGAGGGTTTAATACAACTCATAATGAGTGATTGAGGAGCTCATGAAGATAAAGAAGAATAAGATGGCTACTAATAGTCATAGTAGAGGTTCTCAGGAATACCACAGTAGAAGAAAGATGAAGAAAGAGGATGCCAAGGAAAATGAAAAGAGGATGAGTCAAGAGGAAATTGACATAGAGATTGTAGAGTTAAAAGAAAAACTTGATGCATTAAGGAGGATACTAGAGGAAAGCTAGAGACTAGGTTGGGTCTTGAGGAAGAAGCTAGTGAAGTGGTCTAAGTTGCAAAGAAGGCTACAATAGAGGCAAGTAAGGTGGCTGATGGAAAAACTCAAAGAAGCCAGGTTGGAAATGGAAGAGTCCATTTGTGAACCAGAACAGGGAGAAATTCTGGGAGAAAGTGAAGATAAAGACTTGAAGACTGAAACTTCAAGTGAGGCTAAAGGGTCACATGGTTTTAAATCTGACAATTTGTGTATGTTTGCAGTTGAAACATATAAAGAAGGACAATTTGCTGATATTGTCATAAAGGAGGAAGTAAAATACAAAATCCAAATTCTGTTCTGGAAGAAGATGAGATAGATAGGTATCATATACAGTTGGGGAAAGATATCAAGCAACCAAGTGAAGGGCTTGAGGAGATTGAAGAGGAGACCATCAAAAAATTTATGAGTCATAAAGAGAACCTGGAATAGAAAGGAGATATGATGGCTAAAACATCAAGTGGGACCATAGGGTCTTATGTTTTTAAGACTGATAGTTTGTCTGTGGATGCAGAACAAATGAAGGAGAATATTAATGCAGATGGTGAGACAAGGATAGCTCTTGGAGAAGGTAAACAACAAGAGATTAAAGGCAAACTTGAAGAAGAGACTATGTTAGCTGAAAACATAGTAAAGGATCATCAATTCACTATGATGATAGGCACAGTGGAAATAGCCATGAAACTATTAAGACAGTCAGTAAGAAAGAAGGACATCCCATGAAAGATGTTAAGAAGGAAGAACCTTATGCAAAGGATTTAACCTTGGGAGAAGGAACACTAACAAAGGAGTGTTTTGCAGAGGATGAGAAATCTTTTGAAGCTATTAGAAGTATGGAAGAGTATCTTTCAGAAGATAAAAAATCTAAATTAAAGGAGGATGGAGAATGTCTCTTAAATGAGAGAAGCAACAATTTATTGTAGCAGAAAGAACTTAATAATACATTATATTTGAAACTATGAAAACACAGGAAGAATTTCTTGTGAAAGAAGGAGATGAAATTCAGTCTGAAGAGCTGATATGTGAAGCAATAGCTGAGACTGTTGAATCTTGTGATTTTTAAATTGATAATTTGTTTATAAATGTAGGAATTATAAGTGATGATGAAGTTCTTATGGAGTATCACAGAGAAATCACATTACTGGACTATTTGCTACAAAATTCAAATTATGACAGTGTGATTGCAGAAGAAGGAGTTCATTACAGTGGACAAGAGCAGGAAGACATCATTAGAGCAGATGATGTGGGGGAGAGACTAGTTGACAGTCTCATGAATTCTTTTGAGAATTCAAAACAACATACTGATGTGCTAACAGAGGAGAAAGAAATAGCGCAGCAAACTGAATTGTTGCCAAAGGAAGATAAGGCACATAAGCCTTATGTTTTTTATTTTACAAGTGTTTTGTGCGTGCAGGTTTTGTTGCAGATGCCGAAGGAAATTTGGCATAGATGAGCAGCCAAATAAAGATGAAAGAATAATATTATGTGGAAGAATTCAATCCATGCAACAGAGACGCTCGATTGCTGGAGAGAATGCTGGAAAGTCATGATTCAGTGCAGACATAAATAATCATGAAAGAGGGTAAGGATGAAAGGGAGGCAGCAAAAATAACAGAACAAGTAAGAATGAGAGGAAGAGTAAGAGTAAGTGATAGCATTCGACAACTCCAAGAAGAAGAACAAGATATTGAAGAGTTGGTGGACAGAGACAACAACCTGAAACAAAGAGAAAGAGGTAGCAGTAAGTGGCAAAGTATAGACCAGTCCAAGAATGTAATTGAGATGGAAATTGAAGATTTGTGGTAGTTCATGATGAAACATGCCATAGGGAGAAAGTTGATGACAGCAGGAAGGATGATCAATCAGAGTATGAAATTTATTGACAAGGAGAAGAAGATGGAGCAAAAGACAACAGAAGTATAGTAGCAGCAAAGGAACAAGACATTTGGGCAATTACAAAACAAAGTATGGGATCCAAGAAGACAAATATCAGAAGATACATGATCAAGAGATCATGAATATTTTCTACTTTGGGAGTCTGAT
Source organism: Pinus taeda (assembly GCA_000404065.3). Classification (NCBI taxonomy): domain Eukaryota; kingdom Viridiplantae; phylum Streptophyta; class Pinopsida; order Pinales; family Pinaceae; genus Pinus; species Pinus taeda. The sequence continues at coordinate 84,239 of APFE030869633.1, read as the reverse complement.
GCAGGAGCATTCAACCCAAGGAAAATCATTGTAAATTAGTAGAGATAGGGGGGTCATGCATTTTAAGGAATTTGGATTCCTAAGAGATGAATTAATGTAATATTTAGTCTTTTGAGTGCATAGAATAGGAATTAATTAGATAATGTAAGATATCTTGTAAATGCTCTCGAATAAAGGAGAACATGAGTTGTTAGTAATGAAAAAAAAGTTAGAATTCAATTATAACTCTTAAAGCAGTTCATGATTCGAGGAACTAGAGAGAGTTCTTAGGAATTAAATGAAGTTAGAATTGGACATAGAAGATAGAGGAAATTTAGGAGTCAGTTCAGTAGATCTATGATTTGAACCATAATTAGTTCAAAGAACCTTTCTGGTATAAAGGTAAGCCTACGGGCAGAGTGAAAGGAGGAGGCCACTGATAGTTGAATATCAGGCCTGTGAGAGACACAGAGACTCAAATGTAATCATTTGTTTATACTTATGTATACAGAGGTTTATTCCTAGTTGTGTAAATGTGTGAAATGAGTATTTTATGAATGAATTACATATGAATTCATAGGTTCTGTAATAGAGTTGCAAGCATAATTTTGTAGAACACACAGAGAGAATGATTCAGAGGAATCATCACGGGTCTTTGAATCTAATTGAGGAAATAGATTGAAGCTTTGGAGAGGTAGCGAAGTGAGAATTCGCTAAGGAGTTAAGCTTAGAGAAGTTGAATCGTGGAAGTGGAAGAATGAAACCCTTTGAAGAAACCTGAATCACAGAGGAAACGCTAAAGAAACAGTGAAAACATAAAGAAAAGGACTAAGGAATAAGTGAGTCGTCGAAGCATAAGAACTGTTGGATATCAAAGATCAACGACGTAAGTGACAAGGAATGAAATCCATCGATCTCATAGATCAACGGTCTTCGAATGCTGAAGGAAGGTGGAGGATAATCAGCAAAGAGCAATTCTCAAAGGCAGAGAAGTGGATTTCGGGCGAAAGGAAAGTCGTCAGTGGTTTTTACCATTTGGCTCCGATTCCACTAATCGAAGGACACATAGCAGTGGAGGAGTGAGGGGAAACCGCTTTATCGGGTGGTTAAACCCCGTGCCTATTGTCTATCTAAATTCATGGTAGATCGTTGGATCTAGTAAGTATAGATCAAAGGCAAAGGACTGTCGGGTGACTCTACATCGGGAAAGGATATCGACCGTTGGATCGAGAACCGATCAATGGTCATGATCTAATCGCAATCGCATTAGACAGAGGTCAAAGGTTGGTGGACTGTGGAATGTCGATGCATCGATAGTTATAAAGCGTTGATCGATGATCAGAGGTAGTCGGAGATTGGCAGAGCGCTAAGGAAAGGTCTGAAAGAGAGGACCCAATGGAGTTATAGTGGAAGTGTTTAATAATTTTAGATCTGGAATACGTTCGCATAGGAGATGTGTATTAATGTGACCCACGAAGGAGATGATACCTGATTGCGATAAAGGTGGAATCTTGAAATATGTGCAGAGGCCATATCAGGCGAAAAGGTAAATTATTGTGTGTTTGTGGGTTATTTCCTTTGTAAAAGGTTTATAAAGGAAAATAGTGCCAATGAAAGGTTTATGTATTGATTTATATGTAAATCCAACATTATCAAGGGAGATAAGGATTTCATGTGATAAATATATATAACCAATGTTTAAAGAGGGAAGGCTATCTATCTATATATATATATATATATTTGTGTGTGTGTGTGTGTGTGGTTAAAGGGTTAACGAAGGTTGTATAAGGGTTAAGGAAGGTTATGAGGAGTGTTAAAGTCTCGATAGGAGGGATTTGATGAAGGCTTTAATAAAGTCATAATTGAAGGCTTAAGGGTTGATTAATAGGGCCTTAACCATTGATGGGTGAAGATTTGACTCCTTGCTGACTTAAATTCCTGGGACAAATGTATTTATGCATTTTACATCCATATTGTGGGTGTAAGTGGGGTAACCCTCCATCATTTTGGTATCAGAGCCGAATTGTAATTAGAATTTCTAAGGGATGAAGGAAGTTGGTAAGACTTTCTAAGTGAAGGAAGAGGTGGTCAAAACCACGTATTTCATTGTGATTGAAATACAAGAGGACAGTTGTGTTCTTGAGAAGTGCAGATGAGTTGAAGCCTAGAAGGAGTAGAGAGAAGTGCTCAAAGAAGGTTCCAGAGATAGAGAACCAAGGGCTTGCCAAAAGACCAAGTACAGAGGAAAGCTTGGCGAGGTAAGATGAAACAAGGAGGACTTGTTGTTGTAGAGGCTTTAATATAGCTCATAGTGTGTGAGTGAGGAGCTCATGAAGATAAAGAAGAATAAGATGGCTACTGATAGTCATAGTAGAGGTTCTGAGAAATCCCACAGCAAAAGAAAGATGAAGAAAGAGGATGCCAAGGAAAATGACAAGAGGATGAGTCAAGAGGGAATTGACAAAGAGATTGCAGAGTTAAAAGAACAACTCGATGCATTAAGGAGGATACTAAAGGAAAGCCAGAGACTAGGTTGGGTCTTGAGGAAGAAGCCAGTGAAGTGGTCTAGGTTGCAGAGAAGGCTACAACAGAGGCAAGTAAGGTGGTGGATGGAAAAACTCAAAGAAGCTGAGTTGGAAATGGAAGAGTCCATCTGTGAACCAGAAAAGAGAGAAATTCTGGGACAAAGTGAAGATGAAGACTTGAAGACTGAAACTTCAAGTGAGGCTAAAGGGTCACATGGTTTTAAATCTGACAATTTGTGTATGTTTGCAGGTGAAACATATAAAGAAGGACAATTTGCTGATATTTTCATAAAGGAGGAAGAAAAAAACATAATCTAAATTATGTCCTGGAAGAAGATGAGATAGATAGGTCTCATATACAGTTGGGGAAGATATCAAGCAACCAAGTGAAGGGCTTGAGGAGATTGAAGAGGAGACCATCAAAAAATTTATGAGTCATAAAGACTTGGAATACAAGGAGATATGATGGCTAAAACATCTAGTGGGACCATAAGGTCTTATGTTTTTAAGACTAATAGTTTGTCTGTGGATGCAGAAAAAATGAAGGAGAATATTAATGCAAATAGTGAGACAAGGACAGCTCTTGTAGAAGGTAAACAACAAGAGATTAAAGGAAACCTTGAAGAAGAGACTATGTTAGCTGAAAACATAATAAGGGATCATCAATTCACTATGATGATAGGCACAGTGGAAATAGCCATGGAAACTATTGAGACAGTTAGTAAGAAAGAAGGACATCCACTGAAAGATGTTAAGAAGGAAGAACCTTATGCAAAGGATTTAACCTTGGGAGAAGGAACACTAACAAAGGAGTGTTTGCAGAGGATGAGCAATATTTTGAAGCTGTCAAAGTATGGAAGAGTATCTTTTAGAACATAAAAACTTTGAAGTAAAGGGGGATGGAGAATGTCTCTTAAATGAGAGAAGCGGTGGTTTATTGTAGTAGAAAGAACTTAATAATGCATTGATATTTGAAACTGTGACAACATAGGAAGAATTTCTTGTGAAAGAAGGAGATGAAATTTAGTCTGAAGAGCTGTGTGTGAAGCAACAATTGAGACTGTTGAACCTTGTGATTTTCAAATTGATAATTTTTTATAAACACGGGAATTATAAGTGATGATGAAGTACTTATGAAGTATCACAAAGAAATTGCATTGCAGGAATATTTGCTGGAAAATTCAGAGTATGATAGTGTGATTGCAAAAAAAGGAGTTCACTACAATGGACAAGAGCAGGAAGACATCATTAGAGCAAATGATGTGGGGGAGAGACTAGTTGACAGTCTCATGAATTCTTTTGAGAATTTAAAACAACATACTGATGTGTTGACAGAGGAGAATGAAACAGAGCAATAAACTGAATTGTTGCCAAAGGAAGATAAGGCACATAAGCCTTATGTTTTTTATTTTAACAAGTGTTTTGTGTATGCAAGTTTTGTTACAAATGTTGAAGGAAATTTGGTACAGATGAGCAGCCAAATAAAGATGAAAGAAGAATATTTTGTGGAAGAATTCAATCCATGGAACGAAGATGCTCAATTGTTGGAGAGAATGCTGGAAAGTCATGATTCAGTGCAGACAGAAATAATCATGAAAGAAGGTAAGGATGAAAAGCAGGCAACAAAAATAACAGAATAAGTAAGAATGAGAGGAAGAGTAAGAGTAAGTGATAGCATTCGACAACTCCAAGAAGAAGAACAAAAGATTTAAGAGTTGGTGGATAACATCAACAACCTAAAACAAAGAGAAAGAGGCAGCAGTAAGTGGCAAAGTATAGACTAGTCCAAGGATGTACTGGAGATGGAAATTGAATATTTGTGGCAAATGATGATGAAACAGGCCATAGGGAGAGAGTTGATGACAACATGAAGGATGATCAATCAGAGTATGAACCTGATTGATAAGGAGAAGAAGATGGAGGAAAAGACAGCAGAAGTGTAGCAGCAGCAAAGGAATAAGACATTTGGGCAGTTAAAAAACAAAGTATGGGATCTAGGAAGACGAATATCAGAAGACACATGATCAGGAGATCATGAATATTTTCTACATTGGGATTCTGATGTAGGAGCATTCAACCCAAGGAAAATCATTGTAAATTAGTAGACATAGGGGGATCATGTATTTTAAGGGATTTGGATTCCTAAGAGATGAATTAATGTAATATTTAGGCTTTTGAGTGCATAGAATAGGAATTAATTAGATAATGTGAGATATCTTGTAAATGCTCTTGAATAAAGGAGAACATAGTGGTTAGTAATGACAAAAGAGTTAGAAGTCAATTATAACACTTAAAGCAATTCATGATTTGAGGAACTAGAGAGAGTTCTTAGGAATTAAATGAAGTTAGAAGTGGACATAGAATCTAGAGGAAATTTAGGAGTCAGTTCAGTAGATCTAGGATTTTAACTAGAATTAGTTTAAACAACCTTTCTGGTATAAATGTAAGCCTACGGGCAGAGTGAAAGGAGGAGGCCACTGATAGTTGAAGATCAGACCTGTGAGAGACACGGAGTCTTGAATGTAATCATTTGTTTATACTTATGTATATAGAGGTTTATTCCTAGCTGTGTAAATGTGCGAAATGAGTATTTTATGAGTGAATTACAGATGAATTTGTAGGTTCTATAACAGGATTACAGGAAGAATTTTGTAGAACATGCAGAGGAGAGAATGATTCAGAGGAATCATCATGGGTCTTTAAATCCAATTGAGGAAACAGATTGAAGCTTTGGAGAGGTAGCGATGTGAGAATTCGCTGAGGAGTTAAGCTCGAAGAAGTTGAACCGCGGAAGTGGAAGAATGAAACCCTTTGAAGAAACTTGAATCATAGAGGAAATGCTAAAGAAACAGTGAAAACATAAATAAAAGGACTAAGGAATAAGTGAGTCGTCGAAGCATAAGAACCATTGGATCTCAAAGATCAACGACACAGGCGACAAGGAAAGAAACCCATCAATCTCATAGATCGACGGTCTTTGTATGTTGAAGGAACGCAAAGGATAATTGGTGAAGAGTAGTTCTCAAAGGCAGAGAAGTGGATTTCGAGCAGAAGGAAAGCTGTAAGCGGTTTTTACCGTTTGGCTCTGATTCCACTAATCGAAGGACACGTAGCAGCGGATGAGTGAGGGTAAACTTATTTATCGAGCGATTAAACCCCATTCCTATTGTCTATCTGAATTCATGGTAGATCGTTGAATCTACTAAGTGTAGATCAACAGTGGAGGACTATCGAGTGACTTTTCATTGGGAAAGGATATCGACCGTTGGATCGAGAACCGATCAACGGTCACGATTTAATCACACATTAGACAAAGGTCAAAGGTTGGTGGATTGTGGAATGCCGATAGTGATAAAGAATTGATCGGTGATCGGAGGTAGTCAGAGATTGGCGGAACACCAAGGAAAGGTCTGAAAGAGTGGACCCGACGGAGTTATAGTGGCAGTGTTTAATAATTTGAGATCTGGAATATGTTCGCATATCAAAGGCAGGAGGAGATGTGTATTAATGTGACCAACGGAGGAGCTGATACCCAATTTTGATAAAGGTGGAACCTCGAAAGATGTACAGAGGCCGTATCAGGCAAAAAGGTAAATTATTGCATGTTTGTGGGTTATTTCCTTCGTAAAAGGTTTACAAAGGAAAATAGCACCGATGAAAGGTTTATGTATTAATTTATATGTAAATACAACATTATCAAGGGAGATAAGGATTTCATGCGATAAATATATATAACCAATGTGTAAAGAAGGAAGGCTATATATATGTGGTTAAAGGGTTAACGAAGGTTGTATAAGGGTTAAGGAAGCTTATGAGGAGTTTTAAAGTCTCGATAGGAGGGATTTGATGAAGGCTTTAATAAAGTCATAATTGAAGGCTTGAGGATTGATTAATAGGGCCTTAACCATTGATGGGTGAAGATTTGACTCCTTGGTGAGTTAAATGCCTGGGACAAATTTATTTATGCATTTTACATGCATACTGTGTAAGCAGGGTAACCCTGCATCATGGCCACTGTCTTCTTCTTTCCCTAAGGGCGTATCATTAGGAAAAAAAAATTCCCAGTTTTGGAAATGAGCTTACTGCATTGTTTTGTAGTAACCAAGGAGATGGCAGTAGGCGTTGCTACCTCCGATATCCTGTACAACTTATTTCCCAAAGTAACAATAACAGCACGAGGCCTTGACTCATACACAATATGTTGCTTCCATAAGTATGGTTGGCCTAATAATACATCACAAATATCAAGGGGAGAAACGTCACATAATACCTTAGCTGTGAAGGGCTTGATGTTCTATGGAAGCTGGCATTTTTGGCTCGCACAAAGATCCTGTCCTTGGTGAAGCCACCAGATGGTGTACGGTTGTGGATGTGTTCTGGTTGATAAGCCCAACTGCTTCATGACCTCTATTGAAATGAGGTTCTTCTGGCTCTCGCTATTGACAATAAACTATAGCAGGGAACCCTTTACCCACATTTGGGAGTGGAAGAGTCACTCCTCCTCTGGATCTTTGGGTTTCTCCTTCTGGATCTTCATTGCGGCAATGGTGGCATTAGGCTCTACATCAATAATCTGCTTCCCTTTTTCATTTCCCTTGTTATATTTTGACTCAGATTGGAACATGCATCTGATTCCAAAGCCTTTAGCTCAGCCACCAGTGACTACTTGGCCTGACACTCACTTGTGTTGTGAGTGGAGCTCTTATGGAACTCACACCACTTTCCCATGTCCTTCTTCAGCTTCATGGTGTTGTTTTGTGCCTGTAGCTTTGGTGGGTTGTCGTGGGTTGCCCCGCCTTGGCTTTGTCTTTTGTTCTATAGTTTGGGGGCACCTTTCCCTTGCTTCGAATTTGTAGATCCAAAGTCTCGCTTCTTATATTTAAACTTTTACTCGATCTTGACGGCATATCGATATGTTGTTCTATGTGAGGAGATGTCCAAGAATTCCATTTCGTCCTGTATGTACCTGTGCAGGCAGTTGTAGTACTTGAGAACCAAATGCTTCTCAGAATCCTTGATATCCAACTTCGTACGAAGGGTATGGAAAACATTGGTAAACTTCGGCACATCTTGGTCCCTTCCCTGTCATAGCATTGTCCACTTTATGTATTTATCCTAATAGCTCCCGACAGGGTAGTACTGCTCCTTGATCGCATCCTGGAACGAGTTCGAAGTGGGTGTGGTTGAAAACACTGAGTTCATACTTTTATCCTTCTGGTCACAGTAGGTTTCCCACCAGTCCTTGACATGGGCAACTACTTTGAGAAGTGCAAAAGTGATCTTTTCCCGGCTGGAAAAATCATGAATAGAAAAATATCCTTCTAGCAGATTTAACCATTTATCTACAATGTCTACATCTATCTGACCCTCAAATATGGGAATGTCAAAATTAACTTGTACCTTAAAGGGTGTGGTGCTTCCAGAGTAGCTGTTGGAAGTAGATGCGTCGCCCTTGGGTAGCTGTTGAAGGATCTGGGCAAAGTTGTCCATCATCGCGTTCCTTTGTCGCTCAAGGGCTTCTTTGAGCAAGATTTTGATAGGATCTCCTGCCCCCTCATCTTTCTTTTCATCCGCCATGGGAGGCCATCGAGATTTGCTAGGATGGTCTTGCAAAGGTTCAACTAGTTCAAGCGCTAACTCCTTATATCCCAACCTCGTTGGGGACATGCAAAGAAAAACAGAGAAAGAGTAGACTGCTCTCATACCACTAATTTGGATTGAAACAGGAATACAAAAAATTATAGATATAACCACAAATACAAAGATGAAGAAGAAATAACACTTCATTTCATTAATATGAAATACTGAAATATGCTTACAAACAGAATGGAAATAAGGCTAGCTCGAGCGATGGTAGCTTATCTCTGAGAAGAGATGTGGTGGCTACATGCCTTTGAACTGCATTACAATGAGGCTCAAGGGCCTTTTTATTATTGAACAATAAGAGAAAACCCTAAACAACCAAAACCCTAACCCGAGGAGATGTAACTGATGAGCCCCAAATTTGGTAACTTGTTGGGCTCATTTGGCCTAATTATCCTTGTTCAATCCTTGTTCAATCCTTCATTTTTCATATCTTATGCATTATTTTTCAGTATGTTTATGTCATTTGTACGAATAAGGGTAGTCACTCTTCCTAGGTGGCTAACACATGCTCATTTCAGGTTTTTTTGACACATGTTGGAGAAAAACCGAGCAATCATGGGCTAGAAGACAGCCAAGCTTGAGGTGAGGATTCGTAGGGGGGTTGTCCATGGCATTAAATAGCCCTTCCTCAGGATCTTCACCCCCAACTCCGAGCTCCAAAGGCCACCAAAACCAGATCTAGAAGGTATCCAAGCAGATTTTGGAAGGGATTGTCTAACTCACAGTTTGGACAGCCAAGTCCCATAAATTTAGGAGGCCATCTAGGGCCCTCATGGTGTATAAATGTTAAGGCCTCAGCCTTCGTAAGGGAATTTTGAAACCATTGCATATTTTGCACTACAGTGCTATTAGCTTTAGCTTGTTATCTTGTAGCCATTTTGGCATAACTCTTATGACTATTTTTTGATAATGAGAAGCAGTTCGATTTTATATCAACTCTGAGTTTTCTATAGGAGCCATAACTCTCAGGGTTGGGCCCAACCTGAAAGCCTAGGGCTTCCTTTTTTTACTGTTACTTTTCCTTTATGCATCATTGTTTTCCTTTTATGCATTTGAAACGTATTTCTGTTAGGCATATTTAGTTGTGTTGATTAGATAGATCATTGTTTATGAATAGAATTGCTTCAGGTGTTTAAAATATATTGGTAGGATAATAACAGAAAAAGCTCCAAGAAAAGGGACAACAACACTATCGGTTTCACCTCATCCTTATTGGATCAGGCGCTGGAATTGAAGAAACAGTGTTGTCCCAACAAAAACACTAGTTTGCTTGACCATGCAATCCTTAGTGTACTATTTTCATTTGCAGAAATTAGTTATGGGTTTAGATCTATGAAATTTTTCTTTTCATAGTTGATGTACATGGTTTTATTTCCAAATAAAGATGTTGTTCGTTCATGTTATTGATAGTTAGACTAGATTAGCTAGGACTTTGATTATTTGCAAGACTTTGTTGATTCGGTTGAATGTACACCATGCAGGGCATCTCTACCACTCTTTCATCCATCTAAGCTTCATCAAAGCCACTTGTACCATCTCCTAGCTAGGTTCATCATCTCTCATCTGTCCTTTTTTCCACGTAACCCTACCTTCTTGCTCAATCATTGTCTCAGTCTCTTTAAGCCAAGTCAGCCTTCTACACCCTCTCACCACTCCATCCACCAGTCCCTGGGTCACTCCAAGCCCCTATCCTACCTCCCTATCCATTCATGCATCTTCCCTCACTCACCCATCCTCTAAAATCGACTTTTTAAACATCCTATAGAAATTTCTGAACATCCTATAGAAATCTTTGAACATCCTGTAGAACCCCTGCAGACTTCCTGTAGAAGCTCACAAATGAGGTTTCTTGATAGCCAAACTTTTTGAAACTCTCTAGAAGGTTGTTGGGGACTCCTTAGACCTTCTCTGAACCTTCCCAACCTTTTCCAAGCATTCCTCCTCCTTGATCCACCCCTGCACAGTAAAGAACAGTGAAAGCATATGCATGATGAAACTGACAACTTAATCAAAAGTTCAAAAAGATGTTTTCTTATGACTGAGTTAGTCTAGACACATGTATTTTACCTTCATAGAAGTAATGGCATCTCTTTCAGTAGTTTGCATTCTCATCTTTGCATTGGTAGGACTAGCTGGTAGAATTAGGGTTTGCTAAGGTTTGCGCTTTCCTTTAGTTTTTCAATCTCTTTTCGCAAATAGATTAGCTTTCTTCGAGTTAACTTTCATCCATCAATTAAAAAGCTTCTTCTAAGAGCTCATAGAAGTTGTCTTAAGCTCCTAGCAGACTTGTGCTAGCTTACCAAGTGACAGCTGCAACAAGAGCTAGTACTTGTGCATACAACACCGTCGCTTCCAAGTTTGTTACGAACAACCGGGTTGATAAAAGTAAAGAAGGGAGTCCCAGGAGTTGTAGCATTATTGCTGCAATACTGGAGCCCACCATCTTTTTGACGTCGTTGCCAAGGAAGCATCAGAGTATTGGTGATTGTTGCTTTTCTTCTATTTTCTCCTACAACCTTCTGCTAAGTAGTTTATTTCATTTCCATTCTGTAATTTCATTTCCGCAAAAGTAGAGTAGACATTTCCTGCTTTCATAGATTATCCTTTCAATTCTGCAAGCGTAGCTTAGCATTTCAATTCCGCAATTTCAATTCTGAAAGCATAGCTTAGCATTTCAATTCCTGCAATTTCATTTGAGCAAAATAGATTAGTACTTTCCTTCTTTCATTTCAATTCCGCATTTCCATTTCATCAAGATAGTTAGTTGTAGTTCAATCTATTTTAGTTTTGCAGGTACTAGAAGAAAAAAAAAAACAAAAGCAATCAAAAAGTCTTTCCATTTCATGCCTCGTAGGAACAGAGATAAAACCGGCAAATTCTTACCCAACACCCCCACCACATCACTGAGTCAACCTTCTCTCTTCTCTGGTGACAGTGAGCCAGAAGAGCCTATAGGTGAACCTCCTGAGATATACGAAGATCCTATAACAGAAGAAGAGTTAGAGAACACTCCACCTGAAGCCATGGCTGAAAACCGAAACAGTAGAAGAGAAGATGAGAGAATAGAAGGTGCCTTTCCCATCCGAGAGACCAATTGAGACATGAAAATGAAAATACATAAGTCCTTCTACTTTACCTCACTTCCATGAACTGACTACTGAAGACCCTGATAATTTCCTGTTTGAGTTTGTTGTCCTTTGTGGAACTTATGACTATGCTGAGGATGAGAAAAAGTTGAAACTCTTTCCCTCTACCCTCAAGGACGCGACATTACGCTGGTTCATGGGGTTACCTGGAAACAGTATCACCACTTGGGCTCAGATGCAGCAAGCATTCAATGCCAAGTACCGGGACCACTGTAGATCCAAGGAAACTAAGGGAGAAATCTTTCGGATGACTATGGGAAGCGATGAATCTTTAGAAGACTATGAGGAAAGGTTCCAGCTCAGTTATAAAAGGGCCAGGTGCACACTTGACCCGGAATCTCTGAAGCTGGTTCTGCTCCGAGGAGTCCCTGAAGACCTTCTGGACACCCTTAACACGCTGGTTGGAGGAGACATCTACCAACTACCTTATGAGGAAATAAAGACTGTGTTTAGAAACCATTCTAGGGCGGCCCGGGAGAGAGGTAGGGGGAATCATCTTTCAGCTAGTACCACTTTCTCCAAGCATGAGTTTTCTAGCCAGATGGACGACCTCAAGAGTGAGATGAGATAGACTATTGCCATGCAACTTGATACCTTCCGAATTCAGCAAAAGAAAGAAGAAGCTGAGAGGGCTTTGGCCATTTTTTGTCCTAGATGCACGAGGAAGCATCCCAAGAATGAGTGCCCATTGCACTCAATAGAGGTATGTTTCATTTGTGAGGAAGACCATCCTACCAACCAATGCCCTACCTTGCCTGGATTTAAAGCCATGTACCTAGGGACTGAGGTGGCTACTAAACCTCTCTACTTTCTCAACCAAATGAGGCCACATGGACCCAGACCTTACCAGCAGGGGATGCAAGGGACATCCCAAGCTTATTATAACACCAACCAATCTGCTCATATACCTTCTTGGGGCCCCCCTGCTCATCCTTCCTAGTCTGGACCTCCTCCGTGGTCTTATCCATCTCCATACCATACTCAACCTCCTTCTCATTCGTTTCACTCTCATGCCCAGCCACAACCTCAGTGGAATGCACCTCAATCGGGATGGAGGCCCCAGTACAACACTCCTCCCACCATTTTGCCTCCACCACCGGCTCAACCACAACCATTACCTCCTGCTCCTCCAAGACAACCCCAGATGCCTGCTCAACCGAACTCGAACCCCAACAACAGATAGGCTCAACAAGTATATACTAGGGAGGCAACATGCCCTACCTATGCTATGGAGATCCAGGAGATCAACTTGCGATCTGGGAAGGTCCTTCCAGAACACCAACCTCCTCCCCTAGAGGATGAGGAAGAGAAACAGGAAAGTGAACCCCAAGCCATTCCACCCTTTCCTGAGCGACTCACAGTAATCAAACAACCCAACCCAGAAGAGGATGAGATTTTGGGAGAACTCAAGCAGTTGTGTGTGAAAATTCCACTTCTCCAAGCCATAAAAAATGTACCGATATACAAAAAATTGATTAAGGAGAAGTGTTTCAGGCACCCAGGTAGGCAAAAGAAATATGCCTTGACCATCAATGTCATAGGACAACTGTCCGATCTCATGTTGGGGCAAGTAATATGTCTGAAGTATTTGGACCCTGGGAGCCCTGTGGTTGATGTCCACATCAATGGCACCATTATACCCCACACTCTGATTGATTTAGGGGCTGCCATCAATGTGATGACCAGGGACACCATGCTTAAGCTCAATCTTTAGAGTTCCCTAAGGAAGACCTCGACCGTGCTGCAATTGGCAGACTGCTCCACCGTGACTCCCGAAGGGATTGTGGAGGATGTCTTGGTCTCTGTTGATTCCTGGGAATACCCTGCGGACTTTTTGGTCCTCCAGCCTAAGGCAAAACTCACAGGATATCCCGTCATTTTGGGAAGGCCTTGGCTAGCTACTTTAGATGCTTACATAAGCTATTGAGCCGGAAGCATGACCATCAAAAATGGGCCTATGCCCAAACAACTGGTCCTATACCCTCCTGCCCAACCTCTGCTAGAACATGACTTACCCCTCTGGTTGGAAGAAGAAGAAGAGGATGAGGTCTACTCTGCACCATTATGCACAATAAAGGCCAGCAGGGGTGTCCTCCAACTGAGGATGATTTGATTGAAAACTTAATCCAAAATCCTCCCCCTAGTGCGCTATCCTTGGAAGAATTGGTGGAAGATACCCAGGCCAATGCTTTAGTGGACCTAGGTGCCACTAATTTGACCACCCCCAGAGTTAAGAATGTGGAGTTTGGCCTTGAGAAGACTTTGAAGATAAACTCCTCTCTCTCTGCCTCTCAAGAAAAGGAGCTATGTAGCCTCTTGACCTGCCATTTTGAGGCCTTTGCTTGGAGCTACAAGGAAATGAAGGGAATCCATCCCTCAGTGTGTACTCATCATATCTACATCAAGGAGCACTGTAAACCAGTCAGGCAACCTCAAAGGAGGATGAATCCAGCCCTCAAAGACATTGCTAAAGAAGAAGTGCAAAAATTGTTGGATGCGGGATTCATCTACCCCATCTCGGATAGCGAATGGGTTTCCCCTCTGGTGTTGGTGCCCAAGAAAAATGGGAAATGGAGAATCTGTGTTGACTACAGAGAATTGAACAAAGCCACCAAGAAAGACCACTTCCCTTTACCTTTCATATATCAAGTGTTGGATGGTCTGGAAGGGAAGAGATTTTTCTCTTTCCTAGATGGGTTCAGCGGGTATAATCAGATCCAAATCAGCCCAGAGGACCAAGATAAGACCACTTTCACTTGTCCATGGGGTACCTTTGCCTACTGCGTCCTTCCCTTTGGGCTATGTAATGCCCCTGCCACTTTCCAGAGAGATGTATTAAGCATCTTTGCCGAGTTGGTCCATGATTCGGTAGAAATCTATATGAATGACTTTACTCTTTACGGGTCTAGCTTCCAGGAAGCCTTATCCAACCTGGGAAAAGTTTTGAGCAAGTGCATTAAGATGAACCTGTCCCTCAGTCCTGAGAAATGTGAGTTCCTGATGACTGAAGGGACCGTGTTAGGCCATACCATTTCTCGCCAAGGGTTACAGGTGGATCCCAACAAAGTTGCTATCATCAAAAGGGTCCCACCTCCTTAGAAGGTGAGAGATGTCCGGAGTTTCCTAGGCTTAGTGGGATATTACCGTAGATTCATTAAAGACTTTAGTAAGCTAGCCTCGCCTTTGTTTGGCCTCTTAGCAAAAAATGTTGAGTTTAAATGGTCGGATGACTGCCAGAAGGCCCTAAATGAGTTGAAGGATAAGTTGATGTCTGCTCCAATTTTGAGAGGCCTGAACTGGGCCCTACCTTTCCACATCCACACTGATGCCTCGAACAAAGTCATAGGGGTAGCCTTAGGACAAGTTGAAGAAAAACTCCCATATGTTATATACTTCGTCAGTAAAAACTTATCTAAGGCAGAAATGAATTATACGGTAACTGAGAAAGAGTTCCTGGCTATGGTCCATGCCCTGAACAAGTTCTGACACTATATCACTGGCTATCAAACATTTGTACATACTGACCATGCTACAATCTGATATTTAATGAATAAGCCTGATGTGAATGCTCGTATTATTAGATGGTTACTTTTGTTGCAGCAGTTTGATTTGACCATCGTTGACAAACTAGGTAAAGAAAATGTTGTTGCTGACTTTTTGTCTAGAGTGAATTTGACTGCAGGTGAAGAAGAAACAGTGGATGACCAGATGCCAGATGAGCATATGTTTGCTATCTCAGTACTCTCCCCGTGGTTTGCTGATATAGCCAACTATCTGGTCTCCGCACAGTTCCCTCCGCACTTATCCTCAAAGGAGAAGAGCAGAATCGTGAGAAAAAGTGCCTCATTCACTTGGATCGGGGGCAACTTGTTCAAACTTGGCCCTGATCAGATCTTAAGGCGTTGTGTAAGGGAGGATGAAGTCTTTGACATCCTCCTAACTTGTCACGATGGGCCTTGTGGAGGACATTTTGCAGCCAAGAGGACTGCCTTCAAAATTCTACAGGCAGGCTACTATTGGCCCATTCTTCATCAAGATGTCAGAAGATATATCAGCCAATGTGACCGATGCCAAAGGATGAAGAAACCAACCCCAAGGGATAAAATTCCTCTCCAACCTCAGGTGACTCTTGAGCCATTTGAGAAGTGGGGTGTGTATTTTGTGGGTCCTATCAACCCTCCTTTAAGGCAAAAGTCTTACATCATTGTGTGCACAGATTATCTGACAAAGTGGGCAGAAACCAAGGCAATCAAAGCAGCAACAGAAGAAAAGGTGGCCAAGTTTTTAAGAGAAAACATTTTCTACAAATTTGGCTACCTAAGAGAGTTAGTCACCGATCAAGGAAGCCAGATCACCTCCAATTTGATTGAAGATTTGCTTCCTCATCACAAAATCAAGCATAGGACTTCCACCCCATATCATCCTCAAGCGAATGGGCAAGTGGAAGTCACCAATAGAGCATTAAAGGGGATCTTGACTAAGGTGGTGAGTAGTAGCAGAAGGGATTGGGCAGATCGCCTGGTTGAGGCCACTTGGGCCTACAACACCACTTGGAAGACCATAACCAGTTTCACACCCTATGAGCTGGTCTATGGGAAGAGAGCTTTGTTGTCAATCGAGTTTGAATACAACACATTGAGGATCGCAGCTCAGCTGGACCTAGGTCTCAGCCATTCTCAACAAGAAAGGTTAATGCAGCTGAATGGGTTAAACGAACTTTGAATGCAGGCCCTCCTCCACTCAGAAGTGACTCAACTTTAGAGGAAGGTATGGCATGATCGGCACCTTAATGACAAACAATTCCAACCGGGAGATTGGGCGCTGCTGTACGATTCCAAACATAAGGATTTCAAAGGGAAGCTGAGAATGAGGTGGCTAGGACCATATGCAGTGGAAAAGTGTAATGAAAATGGTTCTGTCCTTATTCGGACTATTGATGAAGAAGCCATCCCCATGCTCGTCAATGCACATCGACTAAAGATCTACAGGAAACCTCTTTCGAGGCAAGAGTTCGTCAAAACTATGGAAAAATCAGTGTTAGTCATAGAGAAGGGTTCTGCCTCTGTTTTGGGCACACCCTGAGCATCATTTTATATTAAAAAAAAAAGGAATGCAATAAAAAAGATCCTTGGGTGAAAACCTTTCTGAGGCACCCAAGGCAGATGGTAGGAGTGAAAACCTCATTGAGGCGCTCCTGTTGTCTCTCTGAAAAAATAATGGGAATGAAAAAAAGATCCTTGGGTGAAAACCTTTTTAAGGCGCCTAAGGCAGGTGGTAGGGGTGAAAACCTCATTGAGGCACCCCTGTTGTCTCTTAAAAAAAAAAAAAAAAAAAGGAGGAAAAGAAAAAGAGAAACAAAAAGGAAAAGGAAAAAACAAGTTGATCTCTGAAAATGTTGTAGGTTGCAGGAACACAGCGCACCAAAGAAGGACTCTCAACTCAAGGAAAAGGGTCCCTATCAAGCTACTAGACATCCTCACATGCACACCCACCATGAGCACTCATTTTTTCAAAGTTTGGGCACAATCGGATCATGGTTCAGCCTTCTACAGGAAGCTCCAGGACTTTCTACAGGAAGTTCTGTATTTCTACAGGAAACTTCCTGTAGAACTTTTGGACGGGCCAGAATCGACTGCAGGGAAGGATTTGGAGCTTGAAGTCGGCTGAGGAGGCATGCAACCACCCTTTTCTTCCATCCTCCACTCGCTTCACCTCTTTTCACCGCCATCACTCCAATCTGAGCAAGCATACCTGCACATGCAACCAGAACTCTGTTTTTCAAATAAGAAAAGTTGTTTTTTTCAATCTCAAAAAGTTAGGTCTTCTGAGGCTCAAGCACTTACCTGTCTAGGCGACCTCAAGACCCTTCACTTATGAAACGGGATTTGAATTATGTCAGCATGCACCCCAGGAGGAGAAACGGCTAAAGGATGTCCTACAGGAATCCTGTAGCAGCTGATCCAGCTGGAGTACCTACCACGAAGACACCAGCAGCTCGCAGAACCAGTGCATGCTGTATTCGCCACCAGAGAAACGGGTCTCCAAGACTCACAGCCAGCAGCAACCAATGCAGGGAAGCTCCAACACTTGAACACGATGCAGCAGCACGCAGATCCAGCATCCCTCGTCTTGAAACCTGGAAAAAACCACGTCCACGACCGCACAGGTAAGTGCCTAACCTTATTTCGTCCAATTGCATAAGCTATACTCTGAATATGCATGACTATGAGAATGGACGGATTGAACAAGGTTGGTTGCCACTCAACTGGCCACCACAGCCAGTCAAGCGGCCTCGTAGGATCCGAACTGGATTGATTATGCCGAAAGGGTGGATAATTGGCACGTGGGAAGTGTCCAGTCGGGGAGAAGCGGAGGTATGAAAAGAATGGCGGCGGTAAATGCAGAGGAAAGAATTCGGCGGTCAGGGGCACGCTGGGGAATGATTGCAATGATGTCGGCCAACGGATCAGCAGGGACAACTCACCCCCACGCCATGAATTCCGTAGCAATTCGAAATCGGTCGGTTGATACTTATGATGCACTGCAGTCATTTATGATCACAACCGTTTTCCAGCCGAATGTGTGTCCTCCTCCTCTGCAAGTGGTTAGCCCGAGTTTTCAACCTGTTCAAACATCCTGCTACCGCTCAGACTAGTCCTGCGCTAACGTAACCTCCTCCAGAAGCCGAGAACAACTTCTATAGGAAGTTGTGCTACAAGAAACACGGCATCCGAAGCAGTGCGGATTGTTCACGTCGAGGGTGGCGAATTTCAGTAAGGTAGGCAGAATTCAACTTCCCCATACAAAAAAATTCCAAAGGTGGTGAATTCGACATAGTGAGGGGGGTAGAGAAATTTGAGTGCAATTCTGTTTGAAGTTTTTTTATATGTCGCTGCCGAAATCATCTTAGTAATCTGCATGAGAAATTTCCTCCACGCATGAATGAAAACTCCCTCTTGTAGAAAGTGATATACTGTCAAAACACTGTTAAAATTGTAAATTTTATGCGGCTGTGTGTAAAACGGAGACGTAGCTCTGCGCTCTGTGTGAAAGAATTCCCAGAATTCTCCTTCTGTATATGTGAGCAGGCAAATTCAACACAGGGTAATCGACCAAATATATATTTTTTTATGCTCTGAGGAGGGAATCCACCCAGAATTCCCAGCCTGCGTGAAAACCCGAGCAAACACAGAGTTTTACCATGCCGGGTGGGTTCATTCGAAAAGAACCTTCGGACTCAAAGAAATTACGGGAAACCCCTGAGGTGGTGGACTTGTTTTCCCGTGCACACTAGATGTCATTTTGTGACAAGCTCCAAGGTCACAACGATGAAATTGCGGAAGAATTCCTTCGGTCCCTAAAGCCGAAGTCAAAGACATTAGCCGTTGTCAACTTCATAGGACTGACCCTCAGACTCACCCCACAGCTCATCAGTAGGGTAACTGATCTTCCAATGGGGGTGCCTTGGGATAAGGAGGAGAGGAAGCTGGGTCAGAAGGCTGAGAAAGAATTATTCTTGCTAGAAGAACAATTCTCAGAAGATAAGAACGGAGTTCGGAGGACTACCCTACAACCGTTCTGGAGTGAAGTCAGCCTCCAAATTATGAATTATATTACATGTGAGGGGAAATTTAGCATCATATATGATTATCATTTTCAGCTGCTCACAGAACTCAGACACCACATGGACCTACCCTTAGAGAAAAAATTGAGCATTCCTTATTACCTCCTACAGTCCATGACTAAATGTGCCACCAAACTCAGAGAGGGGACACCAGACCAGCTAGCTCATCATGGGCTTATTAAGCTCCTCGTGGAAGATGCACTCCACACTTTCACTATCCCTCTCTCCTGGGAAATTTTCTGGAATATGTCGAAGGACGATGACATCCGAGTCTTAGCCGAGGAGCTCACTTCTTCTAGCAGTGAGAAGGAGCCTACTCAGGCCGAGAAGAAAGATAAAAAGAAAGACACCCCTGGCAAAACACTAAATAAGGAGCGAAAAGAAACACCAGCAACAGGGCAAGCTGCCAAAACAGGTGATGATGGGATTGCACCAACACCCAAGGAGAAACGACTACAGAGTTGGGCAGAACGGACTGAGAAAGTCCAATACAGTAAGGGCACCCCTAAGGCAACCTTAGCCAAGGTAAAAGAAAAAGTCCCCTCGGCCAAGTAGGCTAAAACAGTGCCCTCGGCTTCTACAGGAAAGCAACAGAGTATTTCTACAGGAAAGCAGCAGAGTCTTTCTACAGGAAAGTTGAAAACGGCTTCTACAGGAAGCCAGAAAGCAACCGCTACAGGACTTTCTACAGGAAGTCTAAAAGGAGGACAACAGAAGGAGAAGTCGGCCGAAATCCTAGCTAGGGAGGCAGCAGCTGTGCTGGCCGCCCTAAGTACCTCTCCCAAGCCAAAAGAAAAACGAAAGAGGGAGACTCCTCTGTATTTCAAAGCGAGAAGGAGTGTAAGAATTAAGACTGGCAGACCCCAGCCTCCATCAAAAGAATCGATCACTATCGTGGATACCCCTACCACACCAAGGGATAAATCCCCATCCAAAGCATCCATTACTTATGAGCGGGGGAGCCCAAAAACATCCTCATGGAGGGACAGAATGGAAAAATTAAGCTCAGAAGCCTCTCTACAGGATGCTGAGGCTATTCTACAGGAAACTTTTGCTAGGCTGAAAGAAACTGAGCAGATGGAGGAGAAAGCAGCCGAGTCACCACAAGAGGAGGAGGGAGCAGCCAAGTCACCACCAAAGGAGGAGAAAGCCAATGTTATCATGGAACCAAGCCCCCAGCCCAACTTGGGCTCTTATTATAACTTTTTGGAGGCCGGCAGAATTATTCCCCAAAAGTTCACAGTGCCACTGTTTTTAGCACTAGAGGAAGAACAGGTACGAACCCACACGTGGATGAGGATCGCTAAATCTAAGGGGGTAGAAAATATAGGACCTCTAGAGGAAAGGCTCAAGGAAGCACAAAGGGAGTTGGCAAGAGTAAGGCATGTGGAAATCTCCCAGCAAGCCAAGTTAAGAGAAGAGAATGAGCTGCTCAGACAACAGCTCCAGCTACAGGGACAGAGGAAAGAAAAGGACACGGCAGCCAAGGATCCCTCAGCAGAGCCTCAAGGAAAAGAAGAGATGCAAGCTAATCTCGAGGAATTTAAACAGCAGCTACAGGAAAGGGGACTACAGGCAGATATGGAGATATAATCCCTAAAGCAGTAGGTGCAAGAAAAGGAGGCACAACTGGCCTGCATGGCCAGTTGGGCAATGGAAGCACTGGAATGTAGGTAGCCGGCCAAATCTTATGGCCTGTACCTAAGGGACCAGTGGCTATAGTTCCAATTCAACACGTTAGCACAGAGGGGTATCTCCCACATCCAAAACCCCCAGCAGTTCATAGGTTTATGTAACACCAGTTCATCGGAAGATAAGGCCAAGCTTTCAGAGTTTTACCTCCATAATTTGGCCCTTCCAAAAATCACTTCGTGGGACCCCAACATAGTAGTAGGGGACATGCAGCTAATGGCAATGACCTCATGGTTAAACCATGAAGAGAAGAGAGCAGCTGAGGTCAGGAATGTCATGGACCGGGAGTTACATGAACCACTGCTGATTAGAGCAGAGCCAGGGGACCCCACAACATTGATATCCGCTCACCAACACCTAGCAACCAACTCTAGGGGTTTGTTAGAGTACATGGATCATCAGGCCCAGGCCATAGCACACTTGCGATTACTAGGGGACAATTGTGTTCATGCTTACACCTGTAGGTGGAACACATTGTCCCACAGCCTCAAAATTCGAGAATATCACACTCCAACTCGGATGAGGGAGGCTTTGGCATGAGTACCTCTCTACAAGAAGTCTATGCAGAACCTCCAAGCCAATTGGATAGGCCTCAAGCTAAGTCCACCCTTGCTTTTGGGATTGTTTGAGGGAGGCACAGAAGAGGAGCATAAGCAGTGGGAAGACGTTGAGAGGAAGGCCAGATTACATGACAGTGTGGAGGACACTACTTCAGAAGCCTGGGATGTGAGAGTGGCCATTAAATCAATGAAAGACAAGGAGCTGGACTAGTTGCTCAGAGGATGAGCAACCCTTTTAGCAGGGGGGTGATGATGAGCCCCAAAATTGGTAACTTGTTGGGCTCATTTGGCCTAATTATCCTTGTTCATTCCTTGTTCAAATCCTTCATTTGCTATAGTTTATGCATTATTTTCAGTATGTTTATGTCATTTGTACGAATAAGGGAAGTCACTTTTCCTAGGTGGTTAACACGTGCTTATTTCAGGTTTCTTGACACATATTGGAGCAAAGTCAAAGCAATCATGGGCTATAAGACAGCCAAGACTGAGGTGAGGATTCGAAGGGGATTTGCCTATGGCATTAATTAACCCTTCCTCGGGATATTCACCCCCAACTCCAAGCTCCAAAGACCACCACACCGAATCTAGAAGGCAGCCAAGCAGAATTTAGAAGGGACTGTTTGACTCACAGTTTGACAGCCGAGTTCCACAGATTGAGGAGGTCAGCTAGGCCCCTCGTGATGTATAAATGTTGAGGCCTCAACCTTCGTAAGGGACTTTTGAAACTATTGTGTATTTTGCACCTCAGTGCTGCAGTCCTATTTTTGTTCTTTTGTAGCCATTTTTGGCATGACTCTTATGATTATTTTTGGATAATGAGAAGCAGTTTGGTTTCCTATCAAATCTAATTTTTTCATAGGAGCCATAGCTCTCAGGGTTGGGCCCAACCTGAGAGCCTAGGGCCTCCTTTCTGTACTGTTACTTTTCCTTTACGTATCATTGTTTTCCTTTATGCATTTGAACATATTTCTGTTATGTAGATTTCATTTTGTTGCTTGAATAGATCATTGTTTATGAATGACATTGCTTTAGGTGCTTTGGTAGGATAATAATAGAAAAACCTCCAAGAAAAGGGACAACCACACTCCTAGTTTCACCTCATCCTTATTGGATTAGGGGCTGGAATTGAGGAAACAGTGCTACCTCAACAAAAACACTAGTTTGCTTGACCATGCAATCCTTAGTGTACTGTTTTCATTAGCAGAGATTAGTCATGGGTTTGGACATCTGAAATGTTTCTTTGCATAGTTGTTGTACAAGGTTTCTTCCCAAATAAAGGTGTTGTTCATTTATGTTGTTGATGGTTAGACTAGATTAGTTCAAGATTTGATTATTTGCAAGCCTTTGTTGATTTGATCAAGGTACATCGTGCAGGGCATCTCCTCCATTCTTTCATCCACCCAAAGTATCATCTAAGCCACCTATTCTGTCTCTTAGCTAAGTTTCTCGTCTCCCATCTATCCTTTTTGTCCACGTAACCCTACCTTCTTGCTCATCATTGCCTTAGCCTTCTTCAAGCCAACTCAGCCTTCCACACCTCTTCACCACTCCATCCACAAGTCCTTAGGCCATTTTTAGACCCCTATCCTACCTCCAGATCCATCCATGCACCTTCCCTCACTCATCCATCCCCTAAAAACCGATTTTCAAACATCCTGTAGAAATTCTGAAACATCTTGTAGAACCCCTGCAAACTTCCTGTAGAAGCTCACAAATGAGGTTTCCTGATAGCCAAACTTTGTGAAACTCTCTGGAAGAGTGTTAGGGACTCCTTAGACCCTCTCTGAACCTTTCCAACCTTTTCCAAGCATTCCTCTCCCTTGATCCACCCCTGCACAGTAAAGCACAGTTCAAGCATATGCATGAGAAAATTGACAACTTAATCAAAAATTACAAAAAGATGCTTTCTTAGGACAAAAGTAGTATAAACACATGTATTTTACCTTCATAGAAGTAATGGCATCTCTTTCAGTAGTTTTCACTCTCATCTTTGCATCAGTAGGACTAGCGGGTAGAATTAGGGTTTGTTAGGGTTTGCGCTTTCCTTCAGTTTGTCAATCTCTTTTCGCAAGTAGATTAGCTTCCTTTGAGTTAGATTTCATCCATCAATTAAAAGCTTCTTCTAAGAGCTCATAGAATTTTGCTAAAGCCCCTAGCAGACTTGTGCCAGCTGACAAAGTGACAGCTGCGGCAAGAGCTAGTACTTGTGCATACAGCACCGTCGCTTCCAAGTTTGTTACGAACAACTGGGTTGATAAAAGTAAAGAAGGGAGTCCCAGGAGTTGCAGCATTATTGTTGCAATACTGGAGCCCACCACCTATCAATTTGGAAAGAACCAATGAGGACTTCTCATCATCTATTGTTGGTGGTTCGCTTGCTATCTCGGTGCATTCCCCAACTTCCTTTCTGACATACCCAAGTCCTATTCAACAGGGCAATTCCTTTACTTTGATGGGGTTGACAATGCCTTGGCCATTAACACCCAAGCCTTTTCCTTCATACCCCATTCTCTTCAACATTTTGGAGCCAATTCCTGTGGTATGATTTTCAAACACAGCGAAATCATCATCAGGACACATACATGAATTCAGAGAATTAGTTTTTACCTCACATGGGTCATGCTGCAGCTTTTCCAAGACCTCGTCCTTTACTTGCAGCTATGGTAGAAAACTGTCGAAATATAGCAACAAGAATATTCCAATTTAATTTGTCCTTGAATTAAATTGTGAAATAAAATCGAATTTAGTCTTAACAGCTACTTGGAAAAAATTAATTTATTTATTTTAAATTCATTAGTTGGAGAAATTAAAGTTAGAAGTATTTTTGAAGTCATGCAAGAGTTATCCCTTAAATTAAGGAGATAAGATTGAGTTATATTTGAGTTGTAATTATTTAACTCAGTTTACTGAGTTAAGTCCAGTTAAATTAGTTCCAAACTATTTGAGGAACTAATAGTGAGTTAACAGTGAGCGAATGCATTAATGCACTCAACTAGTGCTACTTCAGTTAACTGAAGATTCCCTCATCAAAAAATCATGCATGTCTATTCTGAGAAAGACCCAATTGATATAAATGTTCAAGGACAATGCACTATCAGTTGTATGTGTTTTCTCATGGAGAAAACTCATGCTGCAGTCAAGGATTTATCCTTGAGGATTCCACGGTTTTGAAAGAGAGGTTTTCCACTGGGTAAAGGAGAATCATCCACAAGAAAAAGCACAAGGAAATAGGAGCTTGGAGGGCAGAGAGGAAGGCTGGATAGAAGCCAAGATTGCCTGTGAGCATTTGTGAGGATTGTACTAAGAGATGGCTAGCTGTGAGAGCTAAGGCTTTGTATAATTCCTATGTATTTCCACCATGTATGATAATACAATAGTGTGGGGTTTTTAGTTGAGGCTTCCCCAAAGTATTTTCATGTGTATTGTGTCATTGATTCTTCTTCTTCTGGTTATATTGTTCAGCTTGATCTTTAAGCTTCTGCAAATTGATAGTAGAAGTAGGTTATAGTATTTTTCTTTGATTTATATTGCATTATCGGGTTA
>APFE030869633.1:5432-47578 GCA_000404065.3 Pinus taeda | reverse complement strand
TTTCATTTATATAATTCATAAATTTTGAAATAAACTAATAAGAAGGAGAGATATATTTTTTAATGTGAAATGATAATTAGAAAAGTGTGGTTGTTGAGTAAAATACTTTTTAACTTAATAGGGAGAAGTTGTTATGGTTTAGTACTATGTCATGTGATAATATTTTTCATGTTATGTGACAATTATGAAGGAAATGTTATTGTTTAATATGCCGTTTGAATAGCTTTAATAGTTAATAACATGGGATTTTTCTTTAAAGAACTAGAATAGGTATACACAGTATGAAAACAAGTACGTCGTATAAAAACATTTTTTAAGATACAAAAAATAATCTATAACTAATTGTGATTTTTTAAATTTTAAATTATTTTTATTTTTGTAAATTTGGGTGGATTATATTATTATCATATCTAATATATCACTTCAATTGCTTTATGTTAGTATGTATATAAAGATATTTGATTCCCTTTAGGGCTCAGTGGATCTTGTTTAATTCCTCTTTTTAAATAGGTTACATTCCACGTTAATACTATGGGTCAATACCATTGGTTCTCAATACATGGGTCAATACTATGTGCAATCTGATTTTTTTTGCGTGGTATTAATAATAATTTGGCCCATGGTATTTGGCCCATAGGCTTCCCCTAAATAAAACCTCTTTTTTAGTGTTGTAAATATAAAGTGAATTATGGAGTAAATATAATAAAAAAAATGTTTCATTTATTTACCATACATCTGGTTTATTTATATTTTTATTAATTTACTACACCTTTTTTATAACAATGGTATTTGGCCCATGGTATTTAGCCCATTATATGAAAATGGTATTTGGCCCATATGTTTCACCTAAATAAAACCTCTTTTTTGAGTGTTCTTAAATATAAAGAAGTTTATTGACTAAATATAAAAAGAGGTTTTATTTATTTACCATACCTCTAGTTTATTTATATTTATATTTATTTATCATACCTCCAGTTTATTTATTTTTTATTTAATGTGCCTATTTTTTAGTGTTCATAAACGTCTTTATATTTTAAATTTATATTGTGTTTATACATAATAATAATTAGATTGATTTCTAAATAAGGCCTACATTATATTAAAAATGTTAAATGTCAAACATTACATGTTAAATGCTTACATTTATGTTTGCATGTTTATGTGAGATCAAATGATTTCTAAATAGAGTGGACATTAGATTAAAAATGTTAAATGTTTACGTTAGGTTTATATGTTTATGTGAGATCTATCTCATACTCAGTTATAAAGCACCTCTCCACGCAATCAAAAAGTACCTTAACTAAACAACCCATTACCATTCATCCAAAACCCATAAACTCTAAATCTTAAATCATAAGCCAAATATGAAATTTGATCATGTTGATCTAGAAATTAATACATAATGGGATGAAAATAATAAATAATGCGATGCCAATCTGACCATGATAAGCCAAACATGAAATTTGATCTTGTGGATCTTTAGATTGTAATTTCTGGTAATACCCCTTCTGTGGTTGTTGATTGTACATCCATTTCGAGGGGTTGTGTGAGTGACACTGCAAACTCTAATCACGCACAAATAGTTGGTGGAATTCTTGTCATGGCCCCTTCAATAATTAATGAGGCCCAAGTTTATTCGTCTCTTCCCTTAGCTGTATAAAGGAAAATAAAGGAGAGGGAGGGTTCTGCCTTAACAATTAGCAATCTATTTACATGAACCCAAGAATGACGTGTGGTTTTGATTTTCCTCTTTTTTATTTTGACATGTGACAACCTAGACACCATAGAGGAGATGCCATGGGTGAACACAAGAAAGAAACGAAACCTAGGAATCCATCTAAATTCTCCCCTCATCCTTTGCGCCTTGACACCTGTGATGCCTCCATCTCTTTCAGTGTCAAATCCACCAAATCAACCGATAGCACCTGCTTCCTTTGCCTATCGGTAGGAAAACAATCAACGTCTAGTAGGCGATACCTAATTTCCACCATATATACACACAACGCTCAATCACCTTCTGCCTTCTCATCCTTCTCTTCATTTATTATTAATATTATTATACTTATTCTTTCCTTTCCACCGAATAATCCTTCTGAATTTTTTGAGTAACTTCTTTGGATGTGGACTACCTGGCACGAGAAAATGGTGACTGTTGGGATGAAGACTGTGAGTGCAGTTTGGATGTCTTGAAGGAAAAATGGTGACAACACCTATTTTGGTGTTTCCTAACTGGAAAAAGGAGTTTCATGTGCGTGTCAATGCCTCCTGCATTGCCCTAGGAGCATTATTAACACAAGCAGGTGAGGGAGAGAATGATCATCCGATAGCTTTCGCGAGTAGAAAGTTATATAAAGCTGAGAAGAACTACTCCACTATAGAGCGTGAAGGGCTAATGATGGTCTACGCGCTGCAAAAGTTTAGGCATTACTTGTTGGGTGGACACTTTAAAATGTATATTAATCACTCCGCGCTGAAGTACCTGGTCAATAAGCATGTATTAGGGGGGAAGAGATATTGATGGTTACTATTGTTCCAGGAGTATGACTTTGAAGTGATTTTGAAGCTTGGAAGATTGAATGTCAGTCCAGGCCATCTATCCAGGATTGAAATACGTGAAGAACCAAGTAGTTTGGAGGAAGGACTTCCAAATAAGCATCTCTTTGCGGTGCACGTTGCGGATGATCATTTTTACAATATCCTTAAATATTTAACAATGGTAACAACTCCATAAGGCTATTCCACTCAGCAGAAGAAGGAGATAGTAGTTCGCATTGTGGATTTTCCAGTGATTGTGGGTCATTTTTATAAGATGGGAACAGATGAGATATTGCGATGGTATGTTCTGGAGTTTGAACGCACTAGTATACTAACTGAAGCCCATGGAGGAGTGGCAGGTGGTCACTATGCAGGGAAAACGACCATGCAGAAAATTTTATGCACTGGACTATGGTGGCCAACATTACACAAGGATTCTAAGGCATACTGCAAGGCATGTGATGTTTGCCAAAAGAAGGGGAAGCCTTCACAGAGGGATGAGTTGCCTTTAAATCCTCAAGTTTCATTGCAAGTCTTTGATAAATGGGCTATTGACTTTATAGGTCCAATACAACCACCGGGTAAGAAGGTTGGTGTGCGATACATCATTACTGCAACATAATACTTAACCATATGGGCAGAAGCGTAGCCCATGAAGGATTGTACAATGGACATGATGTGAATTTTTTGTCTGAATATGTCTTAACGAGGTTTGGATGCCCTAAGATTTTGATGAGTGATCGAAGTACACATTTTTTGAATGAGATGATCAGCGTGATGCTCAAACAATTTCGGGTGTACCATTAGAAGAGCATGCCCTATCACCCACAGGCGAACGGAACGATGGAAAATTTTAACAAGATTCTGGAGCATGCATTAATGAAGGTATGCAATGCACAGAGGTATGACTGGGAC
Organism: Pinus taeda; assembly: GCA_000404065.3. Taxonomy (NCBI): domain Eukaryota; kingdom Viridiplantae; phylum Streptophyta; class Pinopsida; order Pinales; family Pinaceae; genus Pinus; species Pinus taeda. The sequence goes on along the minus strand of APFE030869633.1, from coordinate 44,128 downwards.
ATGCGCATACCTGCTACATAATGGGCTTACAAGGCAACTTGCAAGAAGTTGACTGGAAAAATGTTGTTTAGATTGGTCTATGGAATTGAAGCAGTAATGTCGATGGAGTATATTGTGCCAAGTTTACGGATTGCAGCATTGATAGAGATGGTGGATCGCGAGACCTTAGAGGAATGGCTCCCGCAAATCATGGAGTTAGAAAAAGACTACTGGTGGGCCCCAGTATTGCAGCAATAATGTTGCAACTCCTAGGACTCCCTTCTTTAATTTTATCAACCCGGTCGTTCGTAACAAACTTGGAAGCGACGGTGCTGTATGCACAAGTACTAGCTCTTGCCATGACTGTCACTTGATCAGCTGACACAAGTCCGCTAGGAGCTTAAGCCAACTTATATGGGCTCTGAGAAGAAGATTTTTAACAGATGGATGAAAGCTAACTCAAAGAAGGCTGATCTATTTGCAAAAAGAAACTGAAAGCGGAAAGGAAATGCAAACCCTAGCAAACCCTAGTTTTACCGACTAACCCTACTGGTGCAAGAAAAATGATGAAATCTACAGAAAGGAATGCCATTGACTCTTAGAAAGGTAAAATGCATGTGACTAAGCTACTTTTGAAGTGAAATCTGAAAAGAAACATCTTTTTGTATTTTTGAATAAGTTGTCAGAATTATCATGCATGCGATTTAACTGTTTTTTACTGTGCAGAGGTGGATTGGCGAGAGGAAATACCTGGAGGAGGTCGAGTAGGTTCAGAGAGGGCCTAAGGGGTCCCTAACACCCTTCCAGAGAGTTTCACAGAGTTTGGCTATCAAAAAACCTCATTCGTGAGCTTCTACAGGAAGTCTGCAGGGGTTCTACAGGATGTTCTGGAATTTCTACATGATGTTCTGTAATTTTCTACAAGATGTTCTGAAAAGTAGATTTTGGAGGGTTGATGGAGGAAAAATGGTGGGAAAGTAGAAATCGAGGTTGGATAATGATGTTAAGGGGTTTAGGACCTGGCGCATGAGGCTAAGGAGTGATTGGATTTGGTTCAAGGATGGAGGAAGCGATGATGCACAAGAATGTAGAAATTAGGGCAAGGTGGGAAAAGTATGGCAAATGAAGGGTAGAAATCATGGATTAAGGGTTGGAGCAGATTATCTGATGGAGGAAAGGTAGATAGAGAGGTAATACAAGTGATCTGCACACAATTTTCTAAAACTGACCAAACAAAGACTATGCAAACCCAAGATCTAGCTATCTTGACCTAATTTGACCTAAATAACAGCAAGGAAAATGAACAGTAGTTTATTTGCAACGAAATAATGTGAAATGCTATGCAAACTAAGCAATCAAGACTCTGAACATGTAACCAACTTCTGCAAATAAAAATCGAACGCTAATGATTGCATGGCAAAGCAAAGACTGTGTTTTTGTTGGCAGCAAGGTCACCTTGATCCCAGCTCCTAATCCCACTGAGGGAGAGGTGAAATCAGAGGCGCTTGATGGCCTTTTTCTGAAGCTCTTCCCTGTTAATAACCTATCAACTCAATCTAAACATAAAAATCATTTTTAATCATCAAAAGCAATCTAAATAACAAAGCAAGATTTAAATCTAAATAGCAGATTTTATTCTAAGAATGCAGCAAAAACACATAAAGGTAAACAAAGGAGGCATTGGGCACTTGATATGGGCCCAACCCCAAGAGCTACATCCTCCTAAGAGAGATTTAGAGCTGGTGCAAAGCTGGATTCATCTTTATTGAACAAGAAAAGAAGAGTTACATAAAAAATTGTCCACAAGGGAAAGCTTGAAAATGTGTTGAAATGCAAAGCTAATCTATGTCTAAAATCGAACTACAAACTAGTTAACTTCTGCCTACAAAGTGACTAACTACTGGCTAACCCAAATGAGGCCCTAAGCCTTCTTATTTATACAAATTGAGGACCCCAACAGTCCTCCTAAACTTTAGGGACTCGGCTGCCCAAAACTTGCAGTTAACAGCGGTCCTACTTGACTTGCTTGGCTGCCCTTGTGATAATCGATTTGGTGGCCATTTAACTCCAAGATGATGGTGGAGAATTTGAGGTAAGGGCCCATAAATGAAGGGGACACCTTCCTAAAAATTCTCTCCACGAATTTTGTTGCCAAGCGCTCATTTAAACCTTCGATTTTCTCTCCAAATTGACCAAAAAGACTGCATAAAGCACACATTAGACTTGTTGGCATAATGACTAACCCAATTCACTCTATTAGCATAAATATAATCAAAAACATGCAATAAACTAATGAGAATGGTGGATTAAGTCAAATTAGGAGGTTGAATGAGCCCATATAATTATCCATTTTTGGGGCTCATCATCACCCCCTACTGAAAGTGTTGCTCATCCTGAGAAACCAATCTATCTCTCCATCTTTGATGGCCCTGGTGGCCTCTTTGTCATGCCAAGCTTCTGAAGTGATGTCCTCTTCTCGGTCATGAAACCATGCTTTCCTCTCTACTTCTTCCCATTGCCTGTGCTCCTTTTCCTAGAGAATTCTCAGCTTCTTGTAGAATTGTCTCAGCATCCTGTAGAGAGGCCTTTGTGTCCAACATTTTCATTATTTCTCTCCAGGTGGATGTCTTCGGGCTTCCCCATTCATAGGTGATGGATGCCTTTGAGGGAGACTTTTCCTTTTGTGTAGCTGAGGTGTCTACAATTGTAATTGGCTCTTTTGACTGTGGTTGGGGTCTGCCAATTCTTACCCACATGCTCCTTCTTGCCTTAAATTACATGGGAGGCACCCTCTTTCACTTCCCTTTCTAATTTGGAGATGTGCTTAGGGTGGCCAGCACAGCTGTTGCCTCCCTGGCTAAAATCTCAGGTGATTTTTCCTTCTGTTGCCCTGTTTCTAGACTTCCTATAGAGAGTCCTGTGCTAACTATTTTCTGGCTTCCTGTAGAAACGGTTTTCATGCTTCCTGTAGAAACTGTTTCAACTGTTTTGGTCTGCTTGGCTGGATGTGCCTCTTCCTCCTTTTTTTCCTCTTCTTTTGTCTTCTCTGCCTCTGTTAGCTTGCTTCCTCATGCTTTGTTTTGGCTTTCTTCTCATCTTGTTTAGCTTATGCCTTCTCTGCTGTAGTCTTTTTCTTTTCTGTTCTTCCTTTGTGTTGCCCTCTGCTTGAATGATTTGTGCTCCCTCATCATTGGTTTTTTTCACATTCTTCAGGCTTGATTCTTCCCTAAAATTGCATCGCTTCTTTTGCATAAACATGCAACAAATAAAACTGTTTGTTTTCTTCTTCTCTTGAAGCCAGAAATTTTGCAAAAAACCTGTGTTTTCTTCTAAAAAGATAGCTCATTGCCCCTCTTGTAAACTTGTTATTGCTCCTGGAATTTTCATGTTTTTCACAACAACAACTTCCAATTTTTTTCTCTCTTCAAACTTTTCCAGCCTGAATTTGCTTCTTAGTTTTTGAAAAGAAATCAATTTTTTTGACAGATTAGAGAACAAATAACATAGTTTTTTTCTTTTAGAAAGTGCACAGTCTTGCAAATTCATTCTTTCACACAAGCTTAGTTCCTATGGTTGCATCTCTATTTTCAGAAGAAGGTGAGAAAGAAGAAGCCAGACTTTGAATGTAGAGGGAAAAAAGAACTGTGTAGAACTCAGAAAATATGCAAGCAGACTTTTCACCTTTTTTCAATGTGCAAGCAGACTTTTCCTCTCATTTTTTTAATTTAATTCTGTGTTCAATTCACCATTTTGCACCAACAAATCATGCACAACGAATTTTCCCCTATCCTACCTCGTTTGGAGCTTGAAATTCGCCGAAAATCCCAGGTTTTATTTCTGCATGGTTGTCTTTTGCGTTTCCTGTAGAAGACTTCCTGTAGAACGAAACTACGCTTCCTATAAAGCCCGATAGGCAGGAATTTAAAAAAAAAAAAGGCAGAAATCTCGAGAAATCAGGCAGGAATCTTGCAGAGGACCACTGGTTAATTGATTTGGACGTGGTGGACGTGTGCTCCAGTTGTAACCATATTTGAACAGAGGGTGGTGAGAGTCAACCGAGCATTTTTGTAATTTCTGCGTGATTTGTGGTGAGGGAGTGAAGTGGCCAGGTGTACGTGGCCACATGTAGATGGTAATGTTGTTCATGGACTGTATGTTTTCCCCCTATAATCACTGCCATCAATTTCACTGAGGTTTAAATGGCCAACACTCCGGGTTGTTCTAATTTTCACGTGAGTCGACTGTCCACGTGTACTGCATGACTTCCGGCTGAGCGCTAGAGAAGGCAATGTCGGGTTAACCTTGCTAGATTCATCGCTTGATCCCACCATTCCATTCGTTCATGCAGTTCTTCAATTAGATTCATGCAATAGAGGAACAAGTTTTAGTCACATACCTGGAAGTCGAATGGTTGTTGTGAGGTGTTTTTTGCTGCTGCATGCATTTGTTTTGGTGGTTGCATGATGGCTTGGCTGCTGATTCATAGTTGTTTTCTTGTGCAGGTATCCTTTGGTCAGATCCACACTGTAGGAGCTGGCTTCACATTCAGATCTGCACCCTCAAGCTGCTGATGTTGAATTTTCACAGGACAGAAACTTGTTTTCACCATTGCTCCCGAATGATAGACCAAATCGATCTGAAACTTGTTGAGCATGTTCCTATCATCATTGTGCACCTCCCATAGCAAAATTGCGATCAATAAATGCAGATATTTCGAGAAAAATGGAAAATGGCTGAAGATTACAGAGATCAATTTCTCGAGAACTGTGCATCGAAATTGGTTGAAACTGCTTGGGTAGTTTACTATCATCCATATGCATCTCCCCATGAAATATGTTTTAAAATGGATGCACGGATATGGAGAAAATGCAAAAATGGCTGAAGGTGATGGAGGCTAATTTCTTGGGAACCGTGCACCAGAATTGGCTGAAATTGCTCGCGCATGTTTCCATTGTCCCTATACAACTCCCCCTATAACGGTTTTTCAAATGGATGCACGGTTTTCAAGCTAGGGAAAAAAAAAAAAATTATGTTCTATGTATTTTTTCTTCCAAGCATTCTACAGTTTTTTGCATGGTAAGAAAAAATAAGCTTGGGCTATAATGCAGGCATGGAAATGATGGAGGAGAAGTTTGAAGAAGGTAAGAGGACTGATGAACCCTTTAGGAAGCTATCATGCTCGCCAAACTACCTTTTTGCAATCCATTTCTAGCTTCCTGTAGAAGTCCTATAATTTCTACAGGAACTTCCTGTAGAACACACAGTTTTGAGAAAAGAAGCACAATGAGATGGACATAATAATGGAGAAGGGTGAGGGATGGAAACATGGATGTTTGCAGGCCTCATGGACATATTCCTAGCCTTCAGGTCCTCTTCGGAGATTGATTTTGGCTTGTTTGTAGGCTTCCTGTAGAAGACACAGAACTTCCTCTAGAAAACACAGAGCTTCCTGTAGAAGGCACAAAACTTCCTCTATCTTTGTTTTGAGCGATTCTCCTGACCTGCAATGTCCTTCTTGCAACCTGCAATTATTCAATGGAAATTAGGTTTACTTTTTCTTTTTTCTTTTCTTCTTTTTTCTCTTTTTTTTGAAAACAACTAGGGCGCCTCATGGAGGTTTTCACCCTAATTGCCTACCCTAGGCGCCTCCAATGGAAGTTTTCACCCAAGGATCTTATTCTTTTTTCTTTTCTCTTTTTTTCCAACCCATTGACCGCCTCATAGAGGTTTTCAATCAATGAGTCAATCTAAGGCGCCTACGAGGAGGTTTTCACTTTAGATTTTTCCTCTTATTTCCATTTTTTTCATTTTTTTCTTTCTTTTATTTTTTTATTTTTCTACCCTACCCTACTTGAAAAACAAAATCATTCTCAAGTATAAGAATACTTCCAATGGAGCCATGTGCACATCAAGATTAGAGACAGAATGATGTGGAGGCTTAAAATGCATGCTTTGATAGCTATCCGGATTTCAGAGACCAAATGATTTGACTTTGAAGGGATTAGGCATAGCTGAAGAAGAGAGTATTGCTGCAACTTAGTGACCGTCTGAAACCATATCTCAATATAGCTCTGATATCCTTGGTCCTTTTGCTGATCTGAATCAGTCTCCATATCTTCTTCTATTATGACCTTCACATCTTCCTCTTTTTGCTGAGTTTTCTCTTGAATACATGGAAGATTTGATTGTAACCATGAGGGAACTCTCTTGATCTCTAATTCTGATGTCTTCTCTTCATCAAGTGCAGCCCATGGTTCTTTGATATTTTCTTTTGAATCTTCTTTTGCTTTAGTCCTTCAATGTTGTCAATATAATCTCTGTTTTGCAACACTCTTCCTAAGCTTTGGTGAAGATCATTGAGCTCAAGAGGAGTCATTTGGACATGTTGTGCCTCAGCTTTGCAATTGGGTTGAGCTATTCCAATGTGCAGGTTTGGAAATGGTGGTATGGGTAGTTGAGTGGGGGTGTATATTTAAGATGGATGTGGATGGGGTTGTAGTTGGGAAGGTGGTGGAGGCAAATGAGTGGGATGAGTGTTGTACTAGGGCCTCCAACCTTGATGAGGTGCATTCCACTGAGGCTGTGGCTGAGCATAAGAGTGAGACAAATGAGCAGCTGGTTGGGCATAATATGGATTTGTGAAGGAACAAGGAAGAGGTGTGAACCAGGAAGGATGAGCAGGGGGACCCCAAGAAGGCATGAAAGTGGCTTGATAGGAGTCATAATAGGTCTGGGATGTCCCTTGCATTCCCTGCTGGTAAGATATGGGTCCATGCGGCCTCCTTTGGTTCATATGATAGAGTGATTCCATGGCTCCTTTGGCTCTCTGATATGCAGCTTTAAGTTCAGGCAAGGAAGGGCACTGATTCGTAGGATGGTATTCTTCACAGATGAAACACACTTCTAGGGAGTACATTGGGCATTCGTTCCTAGGATGCTTTCTAGTGCACCTGGGACAAAAGATGGCCAAAGCCCTCTTGGTTTCCTCTTACTTCCTTTGGATCTGTAAGGTATCCAGTTGCATGGCAAGAAACTGCCTCATATCGCTCTTGAAATATTCCATCTGATTTGCAAATTCATTTCTGAATAAGCTACTGCTCTCAACATTTTGGTTTGTAGCCATTTGCTCCAGAGGAATGTTTTCTTCTTCTTCTTCCCTTGAGGTTTTTCAAATGTGTCTTGTTGTCCACCTAAGGGTTATTTAATCACAGCCATCGAAGAAGAGCGAAGGTTGGCTGTGTGAAGTAGTGGGGGTGTTGTGCAATCATTTTTCTAACTTATCTCTACTCCTACAAGGCATGAAAGAAAATCTGTTTGGTTGATTTTTGTATTTTTCTTCTTGTACCTGCAAAACTAAAATAGATTGAACTGCAACTAACTATCTTGCTGAAATAAAAATGCGGAATTGAAATGAAAGCAAGAAATGACTAATCTAGTTTGCTAAAATGAAATTGCAGGAATGAAATGCTAGGCTACGCTTGCGGAATTGAAATGCTAATCTATTAAAGTGGGAAATGTCTAGTCTACTTTTGCGGAAATGAAATTGTAGAATAGAAATGAAATAAACTACTTAGCAGAAGGTTGTAGTGGAAAATAGAAGAATAGCAGCAATTACTAATACTCTGACGCTTCCCCGGCAATGGCTCCAAAAAGAGTGGTGGGCCCCAGTATTGTAGAAATAATGTTGCAACTCCTAGGACTCCCTTCTTTAATTTTATCAACCCAATAGTTCGCAACAAACTTAGAAGCGACGGTGCTGTATGCACAAGTACTAGCTCTTGCCGCGGTTATCACTTGATCAGCTGGCACAAGTCCGCTAGGAGCTTAAGCCAACTTCTATGGGCTTTGAAAAGAAGCTTTTTAACTAATGGATGAAAGCTAACTCAAAGAAGGCTGATCTATTTGCAAAAAGAAACTGAAAGCGGAAAGGAAATGCAAACCCTAGCAAACCCTAGTTTTACCGACTAACCCTACTGGTGCAAGAAAAATGATGAAATCTACATAAAGGAATGCCATTGACTCTTAGAAAGGTAAAATGCATGTGACTAAGCTACTTTTGAAGTGAAATCTGAAAAGAAACATCTTTTTGTATTTTTGAATAAGTTGTCAGAATTATCATGCATGTGATTTAACTGTTTTTGATTGTGTAGAGGTGGATTGGCGAGAGGAAATTCTTGGAGGAGGTCGGGAAGGTTCGAAGAGGGCCTAAGGGGTCCCTAACACCCTTCTAGAGAGTTTCACAGAGTTTGGCTATCAAGAAACCTCATTCGTGAGCTTCCACAGGAAGTCTGCAATGGTTCTACAGGATGTTCTGTAATTTTCTACAAGGTGTTCCAAAAAGTGGATTTTGGAGGGTTGATGGAGGAAAAATGGTGGGAAAGTGGAAATCAAGGTTGGATAATGATGTTAAGGGGTTTAGGACCTGGCGCATGAGGCTAAGGAGCGATTGGATTTGGTTCAAGGATGGAGGAAGCGATGATGCACAAGAATGTAGAAATTAGGGCAAGGTGGGAAAAGTATGGAAAATGAAGGATAGGAATCATGGATTAAGGGTTGGAGCAGATTATCTGATGGAGGAAATGTAGATAGAGAAGTAATACAAGTGATCTACACACAATTTTCTAAAACTGACCAAACAAAGACTATGCAAACCCAAGATCTAGCTATCTTGACCTAATTTGACCTAAATAACAGCAAGGAAAATGAACAGCAGTTTATTTGCAACAAAATAATGTGAAATGCTATACAAACTAAGCAATCAAGACTCTGAACATGTAACCAACTTCTGCAAATAAAAATCGAACACTAATGATTGCATGGCGAAGCAAAGACTGTGTTTTTGTTGGCAGCAAGGTCACCTTGATCCCAGCTCCTGATCCAACTGAGGGAGAGGTGAAATCAGAGGTGCTTGATGGCCTTTTTCTGAAGCTCTTCCTTGTTAATAACCTATCAACTCAATCTGAACATAAAAATCCTTTTTAATCATCAAAATCAATCTAAATAACAAAGCAAGATTTAAATCTAAATAGCAGATTTTATTCTAAGAATGCAGCAAAAACACATAAAGGCAAACAAAGGAGGTACTGGGCACTTGAGATGGGCCCAACCCCAAGAGCTACAGCCTCCTAAGAGAGATTGAGAGCTGGTGCAAAGCTGGATTCATCTTTATTGAGCAAGAAAAGAAGAGTTACATCAAAAACTGTCCACAAGGGAAAGCTTGAAAATGTGTTGAAATGCAAAACTAATCTACTGACTAAAATCGAACTACAAACTAGCTAACTTCTGCCTACAAAGTGACTAACTAGTGGCTAACCCAAATGAGGCCCTAAACCTTCTTATTTATAAAAATTGAGGACCCCAACAGTCCTCCTAAACTTTAGGGACTCGGCTGCCCAAAACTTGCAGTTAACAGTAGTCCTACTTGACTTGCTTGGCTTCTCTTGTGATAATCGATTTGGTGGCCCTTGAACTCTAAGCTGATGGTGGAGAATTTGAGGTAAGGGCCCATAAATGAAGGGGACACCTTCCTAAAAATCCTCTCCACGAATTTCGCTGCCAAGTGCTCATTTAAACCTTTGATTTTCTCTCCAAATTGACCAAAAAGACTGCATAAAGCACACATTAGACTTGTTGGCATAATGACTAACCCAACTCACTCTATTAGCATAAATATAATAAAAAACATGCAATAAACTAATGAGAATGGTGGATTAAGTCGAATTAGGAGGTTGAATGAGCCCATATAATTATCCATTTTTGGGGCTCATCAACCACTTCCTTGCGGCACTTCACTAGCAAGTGCAACAGGAATGTGAAAAAGCATGGCATGATCGACAAATTAAGCTACGTACATTTAAGGTAAATGATTTAGTATTGTTATATGACAACAAGTTCATGAAATTTCTAGGAAAGTTTCAAATGCACTGGTTGGGGCCATATGTTATTAAGGATATCACGGATGGTGGCACAGTTCAACTCGCAAAGCTGAATGGGGAACCATTCCCTCGAAAAGTGAACAAAAGTAGGATTAAGTTGTACACAGGGGATCCTACCCCTACACAATGACTATATGGAAGCAGGACAGTCTTAGTAATCCAGGCAGTTGCAAGGGATTGCAGGACTATAAACTACGCTCCCCGACTAAGTAAAGAATATGGTAGAGAGGTTGCACGAAGGATGGCGAGAATGCGACAGGTGGAGCTGTGTTGGATGACTTGTGCCATGGAGGATGGTGCTGCATAGATGGGTCCAAAAGTAGTCATTGGGGTTAGTATTCATGATTTGATGGTCAAAAATCAATTAATAGGAGCGGGTAGGCGCTATTTATGGCGAAAATATTTGGAGATCTACCACAAAAGATGCATTTATTATCAGAATTTGGGGGGAAGGATCAGATTTTAATTCAAAACCTTCTATAAATTGAACATGTTGGTCTTCTGAAGAACACTTTGCATTATGAAAGTTATCTAGGCACTTTGTTGTGTGAAGCTTATGAATCCTCGATTCTGGGAGGAGTTCGTAACATGCCCCTTGTTTGAAAACTACACCACAAAAGCCAGATAGTTGTTCATAGACCGGATGACTGCTACAAACCCTACAGAAGTTTTAAGTTCAGAAGTTGTCGTTTCTAACGCACCGGGCCCTGAGAGTTCAAGTATGTAAGCTAAAACCCTTGTGCCTACTGCACCAAGGTCGCCTAGGCTAAAGTAATCGGCCACAAATAAGAAACAGAAGAAGTCGATGTCAGTGAGACAGTCACCGAGGAAGAACCTGGAAGTGTGAAAAAAGGAGAAAAAAGATGAACAGCCGAAGAAAGTAGTTGACTTGGAGGAGGAGGAATACCAAGGTGTGGAGGAGGCCGAGCCCATCACACGGCTCTCGGCATATATCCCTCTGTGGAAGTGAAAAAGAAAGGTTACCAAAGACCCAGATTCCGGGAAATTCATGATGTCGACACCCCTGTTGCATGAACAGGTGGAATTTAAAGGCACAACATTAGCGCTCATTCTTGTGTTGAAAATGGAGGATTGGGACCTCGTAGACCACAAGAGGTTCCCACTTTTTGCAACGAGCAAGTATATGACGAAGACATACTATGAAGAGACTGGGTTTACACGATTGGAACCCATGAAGTGGGTCAGAGGTGTTGAGCAAGTGGGGTTGCTACACATGCTCTGTGTATCGCATTTTCATCGATCAACAATCAACACGGTGTGTGCGCTAGCTCCTCACACTAGTGCACGATGGATGTCTATGGCTTAGGGAGCCCATCCCGATCACGGACATGTTAATCCATCGGATAACGAAGCTTCCTTATAAAGGAATGGACCCTGCTAAGGATTTTGGAGGAGAAAGGGGGAAAAAAGAATTAGCATATAAGATGAAGGCCGAATATGGGCTTGTTAAGAAGTCACACCGATATTTTATCCACTCTATTCAAGACTAGGTGATGCAGTTCAGTGCCCAGATTCTTGTAAGGAAACTCATGTGGAAATGTTACATGGACGAAGTGTCGGCATCGGTAATATCACTAGCAGACCAGTGCGAGAAGGGTGTTAAATACAATTGGGAAAAATATTTATGCAGAGAATTCCTCACGAACTATCGGGAAGCTCAGGAAGAGAGTAAGCCCTTCCACTATGCGTGGTTGTTACTGTCTATTGTGTTAGTCGCTTGGAGATTTCCGAAGGACATTTAGTTTCCCCCATAGCCGGAAGACTTACCCGAGGCAGCGAGGTTCACTTTGATGTGGGCAACAAAGGATCAAGGAGTCAAAAAATTTCTGAATCCTAATGGAGATGGACCTTCGCATGATTATCAGTTAGAGGCAAAGGTTGTTCCCAACCTTGTTCAAGCAATTGACGGCCTATGCGGAGTTCAAGGCCAATTTCCACAATGTTTCCATCAGAGCGCGAAAGGACCCACAACACCTATGACACAAGTTGCCATATCTGGTATCTGAGACGAATATGCAGGATATCGTGGGGACTTGGCCAGCGAAGTGGTGTGAACCCATGGAGATTGGTGTGGGTACAAGTAAAGGTGCCGAGAGATCTGTTGCGTAGTCGACCGCTGCACATAAGCATAAGGAAGCAGTGCAGAAGGCAGCGCGAGCTCTCAATGAGAAGAAGAAGAAGGAAGTTGTTGCTAAGGTAGCTGCAGAGAAAGAGTGCGCTACCAAAGAACAGGCCAAGAAAGAGCGTCAAGATACAGAAGAAGACGAAAAGTCAGCTTCGCAACACATAGATGAGCAGGAGCTTTCAGAGCAAGAAGGCGATGGTGAAGAGGAGCAGAGCACTCCTTTCACCTTAAAGAAGTGTGGACAGGAGCAGATTGATGGACAACAAAAATAGCATAATTCTGATAAGCAGACGTGCATTGACTCAATGGTGCTTACAGAAGGTGATCTCAATGAGATTGGTGACAAGTTTAGAGACACGACAACAAAGTTGTTGTAGCAGTTCGACCAACAATATATGAAGACCTTGGGGAACGTCCAAAAGAATTTGCACGTGCTACAGATCCAAACTGGCAGGATCCAAGCAAGTATCAGGCAAGCGAGCGAGGTGCAAGCTAACATGACACAAGGAAGCGCAACAGTCACGGAGCTGGAACGACCTCTTGACCTTAGAGTCATACATTTACCATAAAGGTCCGTCCACGCAGAGTCAGATGAGGATCGCATGGTGATCAACACAGTGAAGGACATGGGACTAAATTTGGCCTCAATGTCGCTCCAGACCCTCCATGCACTGCATTATGGGGTTTCAGATGAACTGAGGATTAGAGAGCAGCACGCCCTCACAATCATAAGTGAGTTTAAGTTCAACAATGAACAAATGTTTGTGGAGAAAACTCAAGCGTTGAAGGTAAAGGAAGAAATTCGGACACGAAGTCAGAACTTAGAGACAACAATAGAGCAGGCCTATAAGACAGTTGCAGAATTGAACATCCCGAAGGATGTCGAAGCTTCAACAAAAGTAAGGAAATTAGCTGATGCAGTACACGCATCAAAGGATGAAGTCAGCGGGATCACTTTTGACTTCCAAATGAAGATATCTGTGTTGCAGTTGAAGTTGCAGCCAACTACTATGTTATGTGATAATTATGAAGTAATGTTATTGTTTAATGTGCAGTTTGAATAGCTTTAAAAATTAATAATATGGGATTTTTCTTTAAACAAATAGAATAGGTATACATGGTATAAAAACAAGGACATTGTATGGAAACGGTTTTTTAATTTTAGAAAAAAATAATAATCTATAATTATAAATTATTATTACATAATAATATTAATAATATTAATAATGATTTTTTTAATTTTAAATTATTTTATTTTTGTAAATTATTATTACATATAATATTAAATATATTAATAATGATTTTTTTGAAATTTTAAATTATTTTATTTTTGTAAATTTGGGTGGGATTATATCATGATCATATCTAATATATCAGCATCTAGAGGGAAATCTTTTCTTTGCTCTATGTTAGTTTGCATATCAGGATATTTGATCCTTCTCGGCGCTTAGTAGATCCATAGTAAAGATAATCTACCCTGGTTTAATTCCCCCCTTTAAATAGATTACATTCCACTTGAATACCATGGGTCAATACCATTGGTTCTCAATACCATGGGTCAATACAATGTGCAATCTTTATTTTTGTATATTAATATTAGAGTTAATAATATATATTTTTGCATGGTATTAATAATAATTTGACCCATGGTATTTAGCCCATAGACTTCCCCTAAATAAAACCTCATTTTTTAATGTTGGTAAATATAAAGTGAATTATGGAATAAAAATAAAAATAAAAAAATGTTTTATTTATTTACCACACCTTTCATTTATTTATATTTTTATTAATTTACCATATCTCTTTTATAAAAATGGTATTTGGCCCAGTGGATAGTATGAAAATGATATTTGACCCATATGCTTCACCTAAATAAAATCTATTTTTTGAGTGTTCTTAAATATAAAGAAATGTTTTATTTATTTACCATACCTCCAATTTATTTATATTTTTATTAATTTACTATACTTATTTTTTTAGTATTCATAAACCTCTTTATATTTTAAATTTATATTGTGTTTATACATAATAATAATTAGATTGATTTCTAAATAAGCCGATATTAGATTAAAAATGTTAAATGTTTACATTTACATCGCTGATCAACCTCGAAGGGAATCTAGCCCTAAAAATGTTAAATGTTTACATTTACATCGCTGATCAACCTCGAAGGGAATCTAGCCCTGCAGCCAACTAGCTAGGCCTAACCCCAAGGGCGTGCGGGAACGAACCCTGTGAGCTACCGATGGCGAGGCACTGATTTTGACCAACTGAGCTAACCCTTAGGACTAAATTTGATTGATTTCTAAATAGAATGGACATTAGATTAAAACTATTAAATGTTAAAATTACATATTAAATGTTTACATTTACATTTATATTTACTAGTACATTTACATTTACATGTTTATGTAAGATTTACATCCTACTCGACTGTAAAACGCTCAACGCAATCAAAAAATACCTTGACTAGACACCCAATTACCATTCATACAAAACCCATTAACTCCTTAAATCATAAGCCAAATATGAAATTTGATCATGTGGATGATGCGATGAAATTAATACATAATGTGATGCCGTATCTGACCATGATAAGCCAAACATGAAATTTGATCTTGTGGATCTTTAGATTGTAATTTCTGGTAATACCCAATACCCCCGGCCGCTGAATAAGAAAGGCCCAAACAAAATGAGCACCTAAAAATTAAAGAGCGTGGTTGCTGATTGTCCATCCATTTCGAGGGGCTGTGTGACTGACACTGCAAACTCTAATCACGTACAAAGAGTTGGTGGAATTCCTGTCATGGCCCCTCCAATAATTAATGAGGCCCAGGTGTATTCGTCTCTGCCCTTAGCTGTACAGCATGTGGGTATGTATAAAGGCAAATAAAAAAAAAAGGGGGGTTCTGCCTTAACGATTAGCAATCTGTTTACATGAACCCAAGAATGACGGGTGGTTTTGATTTTCCTCTTTTTGATTTTGACATGTGACAACCCAGACACCACAGAGGAGATGCCACGGGTGAACACAGAAAAGAAAGGAAACCCAGGAATCCATCTAAATTCTCTCCTCATCCTCTGCGCCTCGACACCTGTGATGCCTCCATCTCTTTCAGTGTCCAATCCACCAAATCAACCGATAGCACCTGCTTCCTTTGCCTGTCGCTAGTCAAAAAGTCGGCGTCTGGTAGGCGATACCTAATTTCCACCATATATACACACAACGCTCAATCACCTTCTGCCTTCTCATCCTCCTACGCTTATTCTTTCCTTTCCACCGAATAATCCTTCTGAATTTTTTGAGTAACTTCTTTGGATGCAGACTGCCTGGCACGATTCGTACTCTGGACGACTCGTGCCAAGCTGTGTGCATCTCAAGATCAGAAGAGGCTCTCGTTCTGCATTTCTCTGCTCAAAATTTTGGGATTGTGCTGGCTAGAGAACCTCCATGCTCAAAGTTTCAATAATTCTAGTAGAGATCCATTAAGGTGGGTTATTAGAAATAGTCAAAGTTTTAAATCTGATTTGATTTTTTACATCAGATTTCAATTCAACAATAAAGATTTTCTGATATACTAATGAGAAAAACAAAGAAAATCTGATACACCATTGTCTTATTGAATGACAGAATATCTTGTGAAAAGTGAAATCACAGAATTATGGGTTCCCTGGGTAATACTCAGAATTGCAGATTGAAATTGTGTACACAAGGAACACAGAGCCGACTTAAATTGCAAGCTGTACCAATTTGAAGCAGCCTGGTGAACAACTCCCATATCTATTATTCAGTAAGTTGTGTGAGCAATCATTATACAAATAACTGCTGTACAGATATGTTCTCATTATATTTACTCAATATAATACTATGCAGATTTTTCTCTCTGAAACACTGTTGTACAGACGATGGGCATACGCTTTTCAGCAGGCATAGCGGGCAAATTTCCATACCTATTATTCAATAAGTTGTCTGAGCAATCATTATACAAATAACTGTTGTACAGACGATGGACATACGCTCTTCAGTAAGCAAAGCAGGCAAATTATAATAACTGTTGTACAGACGATGGGCATACGCTTTTCAGTAAGCAAAGCAGGCAAATTATAATAACTGTTGTACAGACGATGGGCATACGCTTTACAGTAATCAGAGCAGGGAAATTTCAAAGGTTTTTGTGATTTGGAAAACTATGTTACTTTGGGCTGGTTTACATGTTTTTCATGGATATTTTTTTTCCTGTTAAAAGTATTTTTGATGTGAAATAATTGGTTTATTTTTTTGGATGGTACATAAAGTTTTTAATGATATTTTTATCATATTTTTTAATGTGAAATCAGCGATTCAATTTCCTATCCTATTTGAAATGATATATTAAATTTTCCACACTATTTAGAATGATATATTAAACACAATAATAATAATATAATCAGGCCCAAACTTATTTAAAAAGAAATACTATTTTAAAATAAAAAGTACTCTGTCAAAAAGACTGACTGATTCTGTGACAGTTCGGCCTTTTTTTTTCCACAAATATTTGACCACTCTCCATTTTTATGTATCTGGACCCTTATTCCCCTCATTATATATATATGCGCTTAAACTCCGAGGATTACAGTGGCCTCTGGAATATTTTCATCCAGAATAATTAGGCTCAAAGTTTAAAGATCATGGTGGCTTCATATATCTACATCACTTACAATTAGGCTTAAACTCTGAGGATCACAGTGGCCTCCGGAATATTTTCATCCAGAATAATTAGGCTCAAAGTTTAAGGATCATGGTGGCTTGGTCTAGTGTTATTATTATCTATCTAACTACAAAACCAATAAATTAAATTGGAAAAAAATGTATTTGTTAAAAAATAGTACTTATATATATAATAATATATTAATTATTTAAATTAATATATTTTATATATATAATAATAATTATTATTATTTTATTATTTATTTTTAAGGTCACGTTTAAGTTAGACATCAAATTTGTGTATGAGCATACATACTCTACTCTTCTCTGGTTTTGAACTTGTGGCTTCTTAGGAGGAAAGAGGTGCTCTTAACCATTAGGCCCACTCAAGTTGTATTACATCATTCTTAATATATATATATATATATATATATATATATATATATATATATATATATATTATATATATATATATATTATTTTTTATTAATTACAAAGAGAAAATGTTATATAAAATTTTTAATATTATTGATTTACCTAAAAAACTAAATTAATATTATTGGATAGGTTTTTTGTCCAAAGAATTTGTGCTAAGGTTATAATAAAAAAAATATTAAAAAAGTCTTCCATCCAAAAGTAGCATCTAATAGTGCATAGAGTGCATAGAGATAGATGTGAGTGACCTATATATTAGAAATAAAATAACCATAAGTTTAGTCGTCAAGAGATTGAGAATAGGGATTTAATAGTTGAGCTGATAAAAATAGAGATTGAGTTGTCAATGTTGTTAGAATAAGATTCGATCCATAAAAGAAAGGAAAAGAATGTAATGAAAGAGGAGATTGAATGATAAAGTGGAAAAAAAGGAGAGATTGAGAGAGAGAGAGATAGGATTGGAAAGTGAGACAAAGGTCAGACAAACTCTTGTAATCGAGCTAAGAGGGCCAAGACTCTGTAATTTCTATTTTTATTGAATAAATTGGTGAAGATTGATGTGTTCACACTATTCTGGTGCAGAATTTCGTTTGAAATATGTGTGTCAAGGTTCCAGAACCTAATCGGGTATTAATTTCTATTTATGTGTTTTAATGTTAATCATTGTCAATTAGCGTTAAAGTTTTATTCTAAGATTAAGCTAAACCTCTATTAAACTGTGTTTCTTAAAGTTATGTATTTAGCACATGGGCAGTATTCCCAAGTGGTAAGCGGTATCTCGCGCGCTTAAGAAATGGTAAATGGTATTGTTCCAAGTCATGCGATTAACCTTAGTGGTCGACACATAGCACAGGAAAACCACTTTTCTCGCGTCCTCTCGACCTAATAACGATCGTGCTAGATAGCGCACGATATTGTGCAGTAACCGTTGGATCGGACATGATAGATCAACGGTGGAGATCGTCTAGGCTAGTTGGTGTGTGATACGACGCGATATTTATTGGATTTGAAGGAGCCAAATCAATGGTGGAGATTGAAGTGCTCAGGGAGTAAGAAGTCAAAGTGGGATCGATGGTGATTGGTTAGCTTAGCGAGACCCTCGAGACGAAATACATGTACATAATCTTATTAACATGTAGCTGATTGGTTTTTAAGTGAACCATTAGCCTAATTCTAGACTACCACATCAATTTTGGTAACCATCCACATCATTTGGTATCAGAGTTCAAGGATTAAGTTTGCTGCAGTAAACATGCCACCTAGGAGAGGAGTTGACATAGGTCAGGGGAGACCTGTAGCAAATGTAGTTTTGCTAGAAGAGATTCGAAACTTGCGCATGAGGATGGAGACAATGGAAACTACTCAAAGGAGGGCACTCGATGAAGGAGATGTCAGTGCTGCAGAGGAATCTTCTCAAGAAGAAGAAGAGGATGAAATCGAAGCTACCAAAGTACTCAAAATGTTGCCCAAAGCAAGTGGAAGACCAAAGGTGGAAATACCTTTGTATGATGGGAATCTCAATGTAGAAGAGTTGATGGACTAGATCAGTTCATTGGACAAGTACTTCGACTATGAGGAAGTTGATGACAAAAAGAAGGTGAAATTTGCAATTACCAGATTGAAGAGTCATGCAACTATCTGGTGGGATGAACTACAAACATCTAGAGCAAGAAAAGGGAAGTCCAAGATCAAACAATGGGATAAAATGGTGAGTATATTGAAAGCTAAATTTATGCCAAAAGATTATCACTTAAATCTTTTCATAGAATTGCAAAATTTGAGACAAAAAGTAATGATTGTCAAAGAATGTACAAAAGAATTTTATAAGCTAAGCATTAGAGTACGACATGCAGAGGATGACATAGAAAAGGTAGCCAGATACATCAATGGCTTGAGATATGACATACATGATGAAATCAACTTGCTGACTCTGAAGACAATTGAAGATGCCTATCAAGCAGCTTTGAAGGCGGAGGAGAAGATGTTGAGAAAACAAAATCAAAGGAACAGAGGGAAAAGTTCAGCAAGAGGTAGAGGAACTACCAGATTAAGATTTCAGCACCCTCGGGGTGAAGTAGGAGGTTCAAGTAGTAGATCACCACAGAGAGGAGACTTTAGTAGAGGAAGATTTGCACCTAGAGGAAGAGGCCGAGGAAGAGAAATTCGGTGTTATACATGTGGAGAATGGGGACATGGATCATGGGACTGTCCTCATAATAAAGCAACAAATCAGCGGAATGTGAATGTGGCTGAGGCAAAGGAAGAAAAACCTCAAATTGCAAATAAGGAAGAAAAACCCGAAGTAGGAGAATCTTTGTTATTGAAAAGGGTATTACTCAAAGCAGAGAAAGAGACAAGAGAACGAGCTCAGAGAAAGAGTTTATTCAGAACTACATGCAAGTCCAAAGGAAAATGTTGTAAAGTGATAATTGACAGTGGAAGCACTAATAACCTGGTTTCTATGGAAATGGTGAACAAGTTAGGATTAGTGAAAATAGTACACCCTACTCCTTACAAAGTATCATGGTTGCAAAAAAGACATCAGCTTATTGTGACAGAACAATGCAAAGTAGAAATCCAGATTGGTACTTATAAGGATGTGGTATTATGTGATGTAATGCCAATGGATGTATGTCATGTATTGCTGGGAAGACCTTGGCAGTTTGATAGAAAAGCGATTCATGATGGTAGAAGAAACACCTATACCTTGGAGAAGGATGGAGTGAAGCATACATTGTTGCCATTAAAGGATGAAGTAGATAAAGGAACATCTGGAAATAGTGTTATGCTAATGAGTGGAAAGGAGCTATTGCAAGAAGTTGGAAAAGGTGAAGAAATGCACTTTGATATCATAGGGAGACCTAAGGTAATTTTGACTTCTACAAACTTGGATGATTTACCTGAAGAAATCAAAACTATGTTGAATGATTTTGCTGATATTATTGTGGATGAGCTACCAAATGCATTACCACCAATCAGGAGTATTAGTCATCACATTGACCTAATACCTGGAGAAAGTTTGCCAAACAAGACAACCAACAGATTTACTCCTCGAGAGAATGTAGAAGTTGGGAGACAAGTGCAAGTACTGATGGATAAGGGATTAATCAGAGAGAGTCTTAGTCCATGTGTTGTGCCAACAGTACTAAGCCCAAAGAAAGGTGTTGAGTGGTGCATGTGTACTGATTCCATAGCTATAAACAAGATTACTATCAGGTATAGATTTCCTTTACCACACATGGATGATTCGATGGATTGTTTAAGTGGGTCAAATTATTTTACTAAAATAGATCTGAAGAGTGGATGCTATCAAATAAGGATTAGAGAAGGAGATGAATGGAAAACTACATTTAAGACAAACAGTGCATTGTATGAGTGGTTAGTGATGCCTTTTGGACTCATTAATGCACCCAAGTACATTCATGAGGTTGATGAATGAAGTCTTGAAGGACTATGTAGGCAAGTTTGTCATTGTTTACCTTCATGATATTTTAGTTTTCAGTAGAAGTAAAGAAGAACATTTGGAGCATCTTAAGTTGGTTCTAAGAACTTTGCAGAAAGAGAAACTGCTGATAAATTTGAA
The DNA here is from genome assembly GCA_000404065.3 of Pinus taeda. Lineage (NCBI taxonomy): Eukaryota > Viridiplantae > Streptophyta > Pinopsida > Pinales > Pinaceae > Pinus > Pinus taeda. The sequence goes on along the minus strand of APFE030869633.1, from coordinate 23,363 downwards.
GAAATGTAGTTTCATGGAAGAAGAATTAATCTATTTGGGGTTCATAGTTTCTAAAGAAGGTCTGAAAATGAATCCAGAGAAAGTCCAAGCAATTTGGAACTTGCCTATTCCAAGAAACATATTTGAGGTAAGAAGTTTTCATGGTCTTGTAAATTTTTATAGAAATTTTATTAGAAGGTTTAGTCAGATTTGTGCACCAATTATTGAAACAATCAAAGAGAATAATCAGCCATTCAAGTGGACAGAAGCAGTAGACGGAAATTTTAAATTGTTGAAGAAGAAAATTACAGAAAAACCAGTTTTAGCTTTGCCTGATTTTGGAAAAGTTTTTCAAGTTGAAACTGGTGCTAGTGGAGTTGCAATTGGAGCACTTTTAAGTCAGGAACAGAGACCAATAGCATACTTTAGTGAGAAACTAAATGAAGCTAAGAAGAAATATTCTTCTTATGACAAAGAATTTTATGTTATTATGCAAGCTTTAAAAAAATGGATACATCATTTGCTACCAAAGGAGTTTGTATTGTACTCTGATAATCATGCATTGCAGTTTATAAACAATCGACCAAAATTGAATCAAAATCATGCCAAGTGGGTAGAGTTTTTAAAGAGTTTTACTTTTATGATCAAACATACAAGTGGTAAGTTGAACAAAGTTATTGATGCTCTAAGCAGGGTAAATTTCATTGTGCAAGAAATAAGAGTTGGTGTTGTAGGATTTGAAGAAATGGTTGATATGTATAAAGATGATGCAGAATTTAAAGATATTTATGCAGCTATACAAAAACTAGCAGTTCATAATAGAAGCCAGTGGTTATATTATCTCATCCAAGGAGGTTTATTGTTTAAAGTTATCAAACTGTGCATCCCAAATGTTCTATGAGGGAAAACATAATCAAGGAGAAACATAGTGGAGGGTTATCTGGGAACTTTGGACAAGACAAAAACTTTGCTCAAGTAAATGTTTTTTACTACTGACCAAAGATGCAAATTGATGTTAAGAAATTTGTTGAGAAGTGCAGGGTCTGTCAGCATGCTAAGCGGAGAAGCCAAAATACAGGATTGTACCAGCCATTACCAATATCGAACTGACCATGGGATGCAGTTAGTATGGATTTTGTTGTGGGATTACCTAGAACCCAAAGAGGAAATTATTCCATTTATGTTGTGGTAGATAGATTTTCTAAAATGGCACATTTCATTGCATGCTAAAAGACTAGTGATACAACACGTATTGCTAATTTATGTTTTTTAGAAGTTGTAAGGTTACATGGATTGCCTATAAGTATTGTGTATGATAGGGATACAAAGTTTGTTGGGAATTTCTAGAGAACTCTTTGGAAGAAACTAGGTACCAACCTTAGTTTCAACTCGGCACATCACCCTCAAATAGATGGATAGATCGAAGTGGTAAGCAAAAGCTTGGGAAACATGTTGAGAAGTTTAGTGTACCAAAATCCTAAGCAGTGGGATTTAGCACTTGCTCAAGATGCCACTCCTAACCGAAGTACTGGGATGAGTCCATTTCAGATTTTTTTTGGGATGAATCCAAGAAGTGCGTATGAGCTTAGAAATTTGAGCAAACAGGCAACAAGAAGTGCAAAGGATGAAGAGTTTGCAGAGCAGATGCAGAGACTACAAGAAGATGTCAAAGACAAATTGCAGGAAAGCAGTGGCAAATACAAACAGAGAGTTGATATGAGGAGGAAAGAAAAAGAATTCCAAGTGGGTGATCTAGTGATGGTACACTTGAGGAAAGAAAGGTTTCCTGTTGGGACTAATAATAAACTAAAGATGAAAAAGATAGGGCCATTTAGAATTGTGAGAAAATTTTCAACCAATGCTTATGAAATAAAGTTTCCAGAAGGGATTGGAATCTCGCCTATCTTTAACGTTGCATATTTATATCCATACAAGGAGATAGAGGCGGAGTTACGGAAGGAGCTTGCAAAAGATGTAGAACAGATTGTACATTGGGAAGAACATATGCCTAAAACAGTACAGAAAGAAGTTGAAGTTATTTTGGAGAAAAGAGTAACTAAAAGAACCAAAGGACAAGTTTATTTACAGTATCTAGTCAAATGGAGGGGACAATCAATGGAGGATGTTAGTTTGTTGATAGCAGAAAAGTTGCAGAAGTATGGAGTAAACCCTGAAAGTCTGATGGATGTTTCTTTTCTTCGTCAGGAGTCTGATGCAGGAGCATCCAAACTTAGCCAACAATGTGATTGTATGTTCACATGTTGTCGCTAACATGAGATAAATTTCAATGACCTGAGTGGTCAAAATCAGTTTTAGTATAGAGGGTTGAACCTCTCAAATTGATCTTTATTTCAATTATTGTAACAATTAAATGATTGTATTATTTTTAGAATAGGAGATAAGTGTTAGGATAGGTGTGTATCAAAGCTTGAGAATAGGGATTTAATAGTTGAACCGATAAAAATAGAGATTGAGTTGTCAATGTTGTTAGGATAAGATTCGATCCATAAAAGAAAGGAAAAGAATGTAATGAGGGAGGAGATGGAATGATAGAGTGGAAAAAAAAAAGGAGAGATTGAGAGAGAGAGATAGGATTGGAGAGTGAGACAGAGGTCAGACAAATTGTTGTAATCGAGCAGAGAGGGTCAAGACTCCGTAATTTCTATTTTATTGAATAAATTGGTGAAGTTTGGTGTGTTTGCACTATTTTGGTGCATAATTTCGTTTGAAATCTGCATATCAAGGTTTCAGACCCTAATCGAGTATTAATTTCCATTTATGTGTTTTATTGTTAATCGTTGTCAATTAGCGTTAAGACTTTATTCTGAGATTAAGCTAAAACTCTATTAAACTGTGTTTCTTAAAGTTATGTATTTAGCACGTGGGCAGTATTCCCAAGTAGTAAAAGAAATGGTAAATGGTATTGTTCCAAGTCGCATGATTAACCTTAGCAGTCGACACGTAGCATGGGAAAACCACTTTTCTCGCACATTCTCGACATGATATCGATCGTGTTAGATAGTGCGCGATATTGTGCGGTAACCGTTGGATCGGATAGGATAGATCGACGATGGAGATCGTCCAAGCTAGTTGGTGTGTGATATGACACAATATTCATTAGATCTGAAGGAGCCAAATCAATGGTGGAGATTGGAGCGCTCAGGGAGTAAGAAGTCAAAGTGGGACCAACGGTGATTGGTTAGCTTAGCAGGACCCTTGGGAGGAAATACACGTGCATAATCTTATTAATGCGTAGCTGATTGGTTTTTAAGTGAACCATTAGTCTAATTCTAGACTACCACTTCAATTTTGGTAACCATCCACATCAGATGCCACTACAAATCAATGGTCTTCCAATATTAATCTAGTTTCTTATCCTTGCATCAATATATCTCAATCTAGTATGGTGCCCTACTCCTACCTAATTCCATTCTCCACACTTTCAATTTCCTCAAGAATGTGCAAAACCTATGCCTAGAAGATAAGGCCATGTCAGCCTAACTCTAAAATTGAGACGTGGAAGAACCCACCTAAGCTTCACAAGAGTTGGTAGAGCTTGGCTTTTCCCATTCACTAGGACATAAAGCTTTTCCCTTAGGCATGGCTACATAAGCAATGATAGACCAAAACTACATCAAATACACCACAATCAAGATAGAAATGAGTGTGCACTATTAGAGTAAAAGGGATTCGTGAGACAATGTGCAGCCAACTCTTCCAAATATAATATGCCCTCAGCCTAATTGAAAACCCACACACTAAAATGAATCGTTTAAAACATCCCTTTCTCCCTTTGTCATGAAAACCAAGGCACTTTCATCCTCATTGGGAACTCAAGTACTAAAATGAACCATTTAAAAATTCATTTCTTAAGTTGTCATTAAAATTAGAACCTACATTGAGCATCCAATTATCCACTCTATACCAACAAATGATGGTGAAAACTAATATGAAGAGGTGATCCTATATTCGGATAATATAGTTGTCGATAGGGAACACTGTTTTTTCCATGAGCCACTTAATGCTACTTTCCCTTAACCATAATTCATATCCAACTTACCCTTAATCATAATTCATATCCAAACACAAAACCTCCATGCATCGATCAGGTTCCATTTATAGTTTATCATTAGTTCAACAAGTGGGTGGGTGGGGGTAGTGATATTATATAGTCATATCTAGGAATATGCATCCCTTCTCACTCCATACGAGGAATTGAAAATTGAAAATTAAAATTAAGATCATTTATTGCTAACAGTGCTTTTGGATTAATTTGGGAGCCTAGATTTGAAACACAAATGATTATGGTTGAGTGTGATGGGTTGAGTTTCCACTTGAAACATGGACATTTCAAATCTTGGCACAAGGTTTATTCCAAAGTAAGTGTCAATATGCCTATTTTTTTTCAAAAGAAAAATAAATACTTTGATATTTCCTAGGAAATCATAGAGTGCAATCCCTTGGCTACATAGAAGCACACTATAACTTTAAAATTGAGCTGAGAACAAAATCCCAAATATATCTTAAAACTTAAATATATCTTGAAACTTAACTAAAATCCAACACATTGCCATTAGACACCTCTGAGATGGAAACTAATCCAACACCTAATAGCGGAGCTTCCTTCAATAATAGATCCGCCAACACATTGTTTTCCGAAGATGTATGCAGAACTTGGACATCATCATATTGCTTCTGTAGCTAGTGGATTTTCCTATGCCATGATTCTAAATGAAGGACCCTTAAGTCAATTCTTCCATAGAGCCAGTTTATAAGGAATTTTGAATCCTCATACAATTTGAATACGTTTACCTTCTTCCAAATGGAAATCGTCATGGCACACCACATAGCAAGGAGTTCAACTGTAAAAATTGTGCCTTGGCCAATACCGTTAGTTTACATTTAATCATCAAATTCTAATAGAAGAAAATGAAAACACCTGCACCACAAACATACCTCTAGCTAGCTCCATCAAAGAATCCCCATACTACACCAATCAACAACTCTACATCTTTGATTAGCCTAATCTTCTTCCCTTTCAATGGTTTCACTTGTTCAAGATAAGACATTCTTGCATTATGTGTAATAACTTCAGAGAAAACCACAGAGACATTAAATAGAAAGTGGTTTCACCCTAGCTAAATTCCCCACAATATAAATATCGAAAGGAATTTAAGAGAAGAGGAAATAAACCTTTGATTCCAAGTCCAGAGACACTCTTCAACCGAGTTTCCATTCCACAAGGCATCAACATTAAAACAAGAGAAAACCATGTTCCAAACAGAAATTACAAATTGACATTGAATAAATAAATGAGCTATAGACTCTTGATTCATCCCACATATAACACAAAGTCCAAGACCTACCCATCCTCACTTAACAAGAATATTCCTTCCAACAATAGCTAAAGGAACAATATGCTTTTAAGGAGGCCTTGTCCCTTTTATACTAATATATGCCACCATTTTGAAGAAGCAAGAGGATTGTCTAGCTGTAATAATTCCACTCTTTTTTATTCTTAGACCACTTGATAATGCCTTCCTCCTCTCAGTTAATTACAATACCATCTTTATGGAAATTCATTAGGAAAAAAAGAGCTCCATTCGGCTACATAAACTTGAGAAAGACCTGAATCTTGAGCTAAAAGCCACTTTTGAAACTTGAGAAAGGCCTAAATCTTGAGCTAAAAGTCACTCTTGAAACTTGAGAAAGGCCTAAATCTTGAGCTAAAAGCCACTCTTGAAACTTGAGAAAGGCCTAAATCTTGAGCTAAAAGCCACTCTTGACTATCTGAATTGTATCTACCCACCTAAAGTGCTTAGTAACATCTTCAATAGAAATATAACACAAATGATTTTAAAACTCCACCAACCTATTAGAAAGCTTATGGCAACCCTTGCATTCTCATTATGCAAAAATAATATATATTTGAATTTATTTTGAAACTATGATTTTTAAATATATATATTTTTATAAAAAATTGATGTTGCACACTTTGACACTTTCTATTTAAATTCTAAAAGGTTGTAGGTTAAATCTTCTACATTTTGGCATTTTTTCCTAGGTTTAAAATTTATTAAGAATTTGTTAGAATCACAACTTTAAGTTATAGAATTTGCATAATCCAAGTACTCCAATGGTAGAGAGCTAAATTATCACAAAAATTTCGAAAAAATACCATGTAAAAAAATTATCACCAAATTTCTATAGAAAATATCAAATTAAAAAAAAAAAAAACAAACAAAAACAAAAACCTATCTTATAAAAATAAAATAAATAACCTAAACCTCTCTTTGAATTTCGTAATTACAAAGAAAAAATGGTTCACTAATTTTAATATAATAAATAGCAAAATATAAATAAATAACCTAAACTTCTCCTTGAATTTCGTAACCACAAAGAAAATCTTTAAATAAACCCCAATTATATTATTTTATTCATTATATTCATGTACTTTTCATATTTTTTCTGAGACACTCAAATTTATGAAAACAATACCGCTGGAATTCTGCTTGATAGTGGTTGCTTAGACAATCTAGTTGACGTTGGACATCAATAAACTATTGACATTTTCTCTGCAAATTAGTTGAAAATGCTCACATCTCAACAGCCAGAGAGCATTGTCGAGATTATCCAAATATTTTAAGAGTAACATATATGGGAGAAAGTCCAAATTCAATACTTTATTTATTAAATTATAGTAAAATAAACCTAATTCAAGATATTCTGCATCAATTTGTTTATATATATATAACAAATATCTTTGACATTATTATTAATAATAATGAAAGATCATATTTTTTTTTTCTCTATAAAGCTATAAAGCTAATTCTATTAAAAGAAAGAAAAATAAAATTACAATTTTAACATTACAAAAAACTATACAGAAGATCGGGAAAATATCGACAAAACTAGAATGAAGACTTGAGACATCTCCATCTGAAGCAGATGAGAAACAAGACAGAATTGCCTAATAGGTAAACGAGAAACAAAACCACAAACCACTGGACCTAACCAGTCGGCAGCAAAACTCTGAGATGGCACTTGGGAGTCCACATGGCATCACGTTGGGATGTCCTGGTCAGGAGTCTCCTCGACGATGGGGCACGCGTTCCCATACCAAATCTCGCCTTCCTTCGCCACGTCGCTATCCACCCTGCCATCTGGAGGTTTTGTCGCCTGAAGGGTGCTGCTCAAGCTGCCAACAATAGCCATCAAAATTGTGGCTCCATGAGAGCTGCCACCTAGTTGCCGAGTGTCGCCTGCTGTATCACCTTCCGCATGTTGTCCACCACGCCTTGTTGCTCTGCCTTCTTCCGTCGGGAGCTTCTTAGAGCCATGACTAACATCCCTTCTGCAAATGTCCTGAGGTTGCTCTGCAAAGCTGCGGGTAGGAGCACTGTGTTGTTGTTCTTCTTCGAAGAAAATGATGGTGATATTAGCAGTGATGATGGGCTGGTTCAGGTTGCTCTGGAACCTATAATGAGTCAAGTGGAAGGCATTGTGAGGATAGTGTCTGCGGGGCATACTAGGAGGGGGAGAATTGGCCTGAGAAGGAGGCGGAGATGCAGGTGGTGGTGGTGGTTCATCGCTTTGCGCTGCCTAAGAGTGAGCACTACCACCTCGGTTACCTCCTCTGCGGTTCCTCATGCGGTGCCGAACCATTGCAATGTGGCGAACGAGAAGTTCAGGAGAATTGGGTGCCTGGAAGGAAAGTAGAGAGTGCACAGAGGGCTCCTGAATAGGGTTCAAAGGGCAGTGCTTGGAATAGGAGTAATGATACCCATTTCCAAAGTCAAGGCAGAAAAGAAGCCAACAATGTTTTCCTGTAACAGTTCTACTGCAGCAGTTTCCTGCTTGGAGCGGGCAAATGTTGAAGGAGGGAGGGCAGACAAAGGGTTGATGGGCGCCATGTTAAATCGAACAACGTTCGTATCTCAACTGGAGAAATCGTTAAAGGCTTCCTGCAGGCGGACCTGCTCTCGCCTAATGTGAGTCTGCGGGTGCCATAGCTGAGCATGGGGAGGTGTGCTAGCCATCAGCTAGTTGGGCCGAGCGCCGTCATTCCTTCTTTTCACCATTAATGTCCTTGAATTTCACCCGCATCTAGGTTGAAAGATAATATTAAAATACATTCCACAAAGATATTTGTCATTTATTTTTATAGTAAAACATAATATTAAATATAAGGGACAAATATCTTAATATTTTTTTAGATTAAACATATTTTTTTTAAATAAAATTGGTATAAGTAAGATAATAATTAATATAATTGGGTTTGCAGTATGCTCTAAAACTAATTATGTTTGCTAAGAGCTTGTCTTCTTAGGAAGTAAGGAAATAGGTTAACCGCCCAAGACCTAGAGGCATCTAGTAGAAGTGAAAGTTTTTCCCCTTAAGGACCACCAATGGGCTTTTCCTTGAATAACAGTGATGAGTCAACCTACATTCTCAGATAGCCAGAGATGGTTGTCCTCACTACTCGTTTGACCACTGAGTTATGATAGCCAGAGATGGTTGTCTTCACTACTCGTTTGACCACTAAGTTATGATAGGTTTTCCCACCCTCTAAAAAAAATCAATATTATTAAAAATAAATGTTTAAAAGTTTTGAAATGTTGACCATTTTTGGAATGTTAATATATTATATTAGTAAATAAGGTTGAAGATGAAGACATTTGTTTTCATGTTTTATGTATATTTAAATTAAATTTGAATTTTTAGAAATTTGTCACAATATGAATTTTCACAACTTTTGACTCATCAAATTATGATGATGTTGATTTTTTTTTAGCACATACATAAAATTATAAGAAAATCTAAGTAATCTCTTCACCATCATCATCATATTAAGTTGTTAATGAATATATTGATGATGATAATAAACATCCATTGGGATTCCAACTTGGCCCTTTAAGAATGTAAGGCATTACTTAGATTTCTTTAAGATTTTATTTTTATGCTTAAAAAGCATTAAGAGATGAATTTCATTATCACCATCATTTTGTCAAGTTAAAAGTTTAAAAAGGTGGATAGTCTAGCAAATCTTTTGAAATTCAGACCTAATTTGGGTATATGAAGGAGGTTGGACATTTCAAGAGAAGGGATTTTCATCTTCAACCCTCTTAGTGTCACAAATTTTTTTATACATATTATTTTGTTCAGAAACTTTTTATTAATTGTTCAAACCTCCAATTTTGTTGAAAATAGCAACAAGAAATGTTAAAAATAGCACCAAGAAAAATCTTAATTCAATTTGTATTAATTGTTCAAACCTCAAATTTTGTTGAAAATAGCAACAAGAAATGTTAAAAATAGCACCAAGAAAAATCTTAATTTAATTTGTCCTTGAATTAAATTAAGAATTAAATTTTTAATTCTAATTCTCATAGCAACTTGTAATAGTTAACTAATTTAATTTGACTTAGTTGGTTGAGTTAATTCGAGTTGGGAGCCTATCTAGAGTCATGTAAAGTGGCTCCTAAATTTTAGGGGTCAAGTTGAATTCTTTTATGTTCTAATTATTTAATTTAGTTTAGCTAAGTTAAATTCAATTAAACTAGTTCCAACTGATGGAGGAATTAGTAGGAGATCCAGTAGTGGGGTGTAACCAACACTGCTCAACTAGTAAGACAATGTACTATCCGTTGTATAATCATCTGAATTGTACAAGTGGTGCATGCAATCAGAGAAAAGCCTATGATGGATTATAGAGTTATGGATGAGGAATTTCTCAATTAAATATGGGCTAATTCCCAAGGAAACTGCACAAGGAAATAAGAGCTTGGAATGCTTGGAAGGCAGCAAATTTGGCTAAGTATTGGTTGTGGCTAGTTTGTGAAGTAGTGAGATAGATTGAGATAGTGCAGAGCTAGTTTGTGAAGTAGTGAGATAGATTGAGATAGTGTAGAGGTTGATCGAGTTTGAGCAAAAAATTGTAATCTTTTCATATTTTCTGATTAATGAAATATACAAATAACAAGGGTTTTTAGCTGTGGCTTTCCTCGAAAAATTATTGTGTTATGTGTGATTAAATTTTCTTTATTGTGTTATGTGTGATTAAATTCTCTCTTTTATGCTTCGCTATTTGATCGATCAATTATTGTTTCCGCTGATGAGTAGAATAGATTCAAGTTAATTGTTTTAGCATATTACAATCTGCAGTTTGAATCTACAATGAATTTCTACAAATTTCACTCTAGAGCTCATGAATGTTTGTTTTTATTTTAACAATGTTGATTTTCTTCCTATCAGTCAAAACATAGAGATACTTTTGATCTTATCAGTTAGGGTTGGATCACCTCCTTATAGTATCTTAATTTTCTTTTACCCTCTAATTCTTTATGGCACCACAAGTTCTCCTTAAATTTAGAGGTAATAATATTTTTAATATTATCCTTAATCTGCACAATGATTTATTTCTTTATTCCACAATGATTTTTACAATATTGGGCATCTTTATGCCATCCCTACTTAAGCTAAAAGTAATTTTGGTAGAGTTTGAAGTGATTTCTAGTAGCCTCTTATCTTCCATGTTGTTTAATTGTTATTATGCATTAGGTATTTTTCATAGCGGTGATTTGAATTGGGAAAGGCTCACTTATATGAGGATGATAGGATAGGGTGTAGTGTCTTGAATTTTGAGCTTATTTGTCATAAAATTCTTTTGGATCTACTAATTTTTTATCCACAATTTTCTATAACCATTGCATCTCAAAACTCCATATCCATATAAAATAACAAGAGTAATGAGAGTTTCAAAGAGGAATTTCTTCTTATTCCATATCTCAAAATCCACTAATTTACACTTGTTTTCAAGCCTATTGTAAGCTTTCCACCCTCTATTTATGCATTTCTCAATCATATATTTTCATTTGAGTTTTTGTGATAAATAACAATTTTGAGAAATTTATAAAAAAAAAAACGCTTTCTCTAAATTATTATTATCATATATAAAAATATTGTAAATAAATTTTTTAATCTTAAATATTTCAAAAAAAATTATCCATATTAAAAATCCTACTTAGACTCTAGCAAATATCCTTAAAGATTCTTATTTTCTTTTGGAGATCATAAAAATCATATCCATAAGAATAAGGTCATTAACTTGAAATAAAATAAAATTAAACAAAAAATAATTAATTATGTGATTAAGAATTGTAAAAAAAACACTAAATTTTTATTTTAATATAAGGTCATTAACTTGAAATAAAATAAAATTAAACAAAAAATAATTAATTATGTGATTAAGAATTGTAAAAAAAAGGGCTAAATTTTTATTTTAATATAGAACATTTCATTTCCATATATTATTCAATATAAACTAATTTAATTTTAAAAATTAAACCAAACATATTATATCCTATTTTTTCTGATGTACTAAATATGTCATATAAGAATACGGAAGCATCAAAATAAATATGATATAAAAATACGGAAGCATACGGAAGCATCAAATAACATCATATATAATTAATATTTTTAATTTATTAATATTATTAAAAAAATAATTTATATATTATTAACTAAAATAACTTTACTCGTAACCCAAAATAAATAAACCATTGAAGACATGTACCATATAGGGCAATTGATTTAATACATTTATTATAGTGAAATCATTTATGTCTAACTTTTTTAGAAATTATCAAATAAAATTGAAATAATATAATTTAATTTAATTGGTGTTTTGAGAACGGAAACTTTATGTATTCGTAATGTTTAAGAGAAATAAATTTGAAGAATCACATGCTAACTCACTCATGTTGTGTCATCATTTCGAACCAATCATGGTTCACATAAAGAGTGTGGAGACAAAATGAACAGGATCAAAAGTCAAATGAAGTAATTAGTTAGAATGAAAATAATATACTAATAATTAAGATAAACAATGATGGATAGAGAAAAACATAAATAATAAATATGGTTAAAAAAATTCAACATAAATTTGTTTATTGTATAATAATATTAATGGTTAATAATTAATGAGATTAAATAATCTAAAGGGAATTTTTAATAATATTATTAAGGAGTTGGGGAAGGTTATAGCTCGAGTGATCATATTTGGTCCTAGTGGAAAAATTGTGCATCAATTAGCTTGGGGTATATGGAGAGAAACCAATAACCATGCTGAGTTCTTGGCCTTATGAAATGTCTTGAAATTGTGTTGGATCACAAAATCATAAATCGAAATATCCTCAAGGACTCATTGTTGGTTATCCACTAATTTACAAAGGCGAAAGCAACCATATCTAAGTAATCAACACTAAAAAGTCAAAGATTTTTCTTCCTTCTGTCAAGATTTGAAAGAGTAATTTCTTTTCACATTCTTCACCATTCGAACTAGGACACTGACACATAAGCAAAAAAAGGATCCTCATGACTTAAGGAGAATTCAATTCAAATCAAAGGATAAGCCTCATTCCAATTCCATAATATGCAAAGTATTAAAAATATGTTTCTCCAGCATGTTGGGCCAAGGGTGTTAAAGGATTCTGACAAGGTGGGTTGGTCGGATCCTCCTCCCTCGAATTATCCTCTCTATTTCTAGCATCAAAATCACACAAATGCAACAAGTGTTTAATGGGAAGGTATAGGTGGACACATCCCAAAGTGTTCCCTTACAACCCCGGTCATTTCCACTTAATGGAAGATCGCTCAGAGTTTCTTCATTTTGGCATAACACGGAGGCCAAGGCACACTTGTTGAATACAAATTTATTGCACTCGCTTTAGTACGTCCCATTAAAATAGAAATACAATGCTAGTGGCTTCGAAATGGGGATTATGGTCATTTTAGTGCAGGCTGGCTCATGTAAGGCCCTGACTCATCTCGATTTAACAAAGACTTTGGCCTCTCGTTTCCCTCACCAAAATTTGGTAGAAGCTCATGGTGGTTTAGTTTACCAGTCTCTAGCTCGTCGCATTACTAGTTCCTTATAGAAAATCCGTGATAGGTTAACCCAATAATGCAGTATAAATCAAAGCAGAATACAATAACCTACTTCTACTATCAATTTGCAGAAGCTTAAAGATCGAGTTGAACAATATAACCAGAAGAAGAAGAATCAATGGCACAATACACATGAAAATACTTTGGGGAAAGCCTCAGCTAAAAAACCCCACACTATTGTATTATCATACATGGTGGAAATACACAGGAATTATACAAAGCCTTAGCTCTCACAGCTAGCCAACTCTTAATACAATCCTCACAGATGCTCACAGGAAATCTTGGCTTCTCTCCAGCCTTCCTCTATACCCTCCAAGCTCCTATTTCCTTGCGTTGTTCCTTGTGGATGATTTTCCTATTACCAAGTGGAAAAATAATCCTCCAAAACTGCACAATCCTCAAGGATAAATCCTTGACTGCATGCATGAGTTTTCTTCATGAGAAAACACATGCAACTGATAGTACATTGTCCTTGAACATTAAACTCAACTGGGTATTTCTCAAAATAGACATGCATGAGTTTTTGATGAGGGAATCTTCAGTTAACTGGAGTAGCACTAGTTGAGTGGCATTAATGCATCAACTGACTGTTAACTCACTATTAGTTCCTCAAACAGTTTGGAACTAATTTAATTGGACTTAACTCGGTAAAATGAGTTAACTAATCACAACTCAAGTATAACTCAATCTTATCTCCTTAATTTAAGGGATAACTCTTTCATGACTTAAAAAATACTTCTAACTTGAATTTCTCCAACTAATTAATTTAAAATAAATTAATAAATTATTTCCAAGTAGCTCTTAAGACTAAATTCGATTTTAATTCACAATTTAATTCAAGGAAAAAAGCCCACGGGGCTTTGGATTGATGGTGAATGGGTGTACTGTTAAGGCACTCCTTGCGATAGGTCACTAGTTGAAATCCCTCGTGGGTGCTTACCTACCAAAAACAAATTCAAGGACAAATTAAATTGGAATATTCTTGTTGCCATATTTCAACACTCCCTCTCAACAAGAAAGGGATTATCTGCCACCTTGATCCTGTCTCTATGGAACTCTAATTTACACTTTAACAATGCCTTTGTCAAAATGTCAACATCTTGCTCCTTTGTCGAAATATACTGTAGCAACATGATCCTCCTCGCTACACAGACTCTGAGATGATGATACTAGATGTCGATGTGCTTGGACCTATCATGAAATACTGGATTCTTAGAGAGTTTGATACAACTCGGATTATCACAATAGATCACAGTTGGATCCATCCTCTGATCAAACAAACCAACTAGGATTTTCCACATACAAATGGCCTCACATGATGCCTGACTTGCAGCCATGTATTCTGCCTCTGTCGAGCTAAGTGCAACCGACCTATGTTTCCTGTTGTACCAATAAATTGTCGTTAACCCAAGGTTGAAAATCCCTCCTGATGTGCTCTTCTAATCTGATGGACTCCCTGACCAATTTGCATCAGTGAAGCCCTGTACCTTCACTCCCTTTGTCCATATGTACCATAATCCATACTGAGATGTGCCTTTGAGGTATCTCAATACATGCTTTGCTGCCTTCCAAAACATCTTGGTAGGCTGAACCATTGCTTGACTTAGTTGGTTCACTGCATAGCACAAATCTGGTTGTGTGTTCACTAAGTACATCAGCCAACCCACAAGCTGCCTATACATAGTAGCCTCTACCACTTCTCTTGAAGTAACAACCTCCTTCCTCCAATTACCTGCTAAAGGAGTCTGCATGGGCTTGCACTTCTCCATGTGGAATCTCCTTAGTATCTCGTTGGCATACTTGCCCTGAGACACAAACAACTCCCCATCCTTCTGCCATACTTCCATGCCAAGGAAGTAATGCATGAGACCCATGTCTTTCATCTCAAATTCTATTGCAAGGTCCTCCTTGCAAGACACGATCAACTGATCATCACCAGTCAATATGAGATCATCAACATAAAGTACGATGATCAACAACTTACCTTTCACCACGATGTGGTACAGGTTCACATCCACCCGGTGAAGTAGTTGTCTATCCTGGTGTACCAAGCACGAGGTGCTTGCTTCAACCCATACAATGCTCTCTTGAGTCGGCACACATGCGACTCACAATCGAATGTCTCAAAACCCTCTGGCTGCTCTATGCACACTTCTTCCTGAATTTGGCCATTGAGGAACGTAGTCTTCACATCCATCTGATGGATCTTCCAACCCATCTGTGCTCATAGTGCCAACATAGATCTGATAGATGAGTACCTTGCGACAGGAGAAAAAGTCTCATCATAGTCAATCCCGTTGACCTATGAAAAGCCACGGGCAACAAATATTGCCTTATGCTTCTCCACACTACCATCAGCAGCTTGCTTTACCTTGTAAAGCCAACGAGAACTCACAAATGACTTGTTCTCTGGTCTCAGAACCACGT
Organism: Pinus taeda; assembly: GCA_000404065.3. Classification (NCBI taxonomy): domain Eukaryota; kingdom Viridiplantae; phylum Streptophyta; class Pinopsida; order Pinales; family Pinaceae; genus Pinus; species Pinus taeda. The sequence goes on along the minus strand of APFE030869633.1, from coordinate 8,006 downwards.
CCCAAACACTGTTATGAACTATGGAGTCATACTCCTCCACCATAGCATCAACCCAAATCGGCTGCTGTACTGCTTCTTCAAAGGAAGATGGCTCGGTCTCAACACATTCCCCAGAAAGGGCCATGTATCCAGTGTACCTCTCAGGTGACCTCCTCTGTCTGTGCTGAGAAGATGGTGCTCCCACATTCTCTCTCGCAACCTTCAACAATCTGTCAACTTCTCTTGTGCACTTTTGTCTATCTCTGGAAGACTCTGCTTGAGTGGATGTCTCTACTTCTAGAACCTTTGCATGTGGCTGCTCTGCATCAGTTTGAAGTTCCTCCTCCTTAGGAACCAACAGTTCCTCCACAGCCTGTAGTTGGAGCTCCCTCTCAAGGGAAACTCACATGTCCTTCTGCTCATCAAACGTGTGATCGCTGTGAACCACTGTCCTCCGACTGGTAGGCAAGTACACCTGATAGTTGTGAGGTGTACCAGTGTGCCCCACAAATATCCCCAACTTTTTTGTCGACTCAAGCTTCTTCCATGCATCCTTTGTCACATGGCAATATACCGATGAGCCAAAGATCCTGAAGTGACCTACATCTGGTCTCTTATCGAAGAAAGTTTCCTCTGGTGTCTTCATCCCAAGTATGCGATGTTGGCTTCTATTCTGCAAATAGACCGTTGTGTTGCATGCCTCAGTCCACAAGTGAAGTGGTAGGCCTTGGTCATGTAGCATTGCCCGTGAAACCCCTACAATGGTTTTGTTCTTCCTCTCAGCGACCCCATTTTGTTGTGAGTTATGAGGTGTCGTTAACTCTTGTTTAATTCCTTCCGCTACACAGAAGTCCTTAAACTCTTGAGAGACATATTCTCCACCATTTTCGCTTCTCAAGGCCTTGATCTTCTTCCTTGACTCTTTCTCGACCAAAGCTTTGAACTCACAAAACTTTGTGAAGGTTTGATCCTTCTTCTACATGAAATAAATCCATCATTTACAAGAATAGTCATCAATGAAAATCACATAATACCTTTTCTTTGTTGTGAATGCCATTGAGAATGGTCCACACAAATCAGTATGAACTCACTCTAAGATAGCCTCTGCTCAACTGTCTCGATCATGAAAGGAAGACTTGGTGTACTTTCCTAAGGCACAACCTATGCATGTGTCAACTTGCTCAATTTTACCTTTGGAAAGTCTTGTAGATATCTGTTGCATTATCTTCAAAGCCCCATGATGCAAATGGCCCAACCGCCTATGCCACAACTTGCCAATGTCTTGGCTTTGCACCAATTCTACTTTCGTACGCAATGTTGCACAATCATCTACCTCTAGTTTATAGAGATTCTTCACTCGAATCCCTATCCTCTTCGTCTGAACCGTGGCTATGTGTCTTAGGAACGCCTTTCCTTTACTGAAGACAACATTGTAGCTTTTGTCCTCAAACATCAGGACCGATACTAAGTTCTTCTTCAGTCTAGGCACATACATCACATATGTCAACGTGAGAGGAGCTCCATGCTTCCTCTGAAAAGCAATCGTGCCCACTCCTGAAACATTATACCTTCCGTCGTCACCCATCTCTATGCGCACCTTGAGGTCTTTCTCCTCCAGGGCACTGAATAAATTTTTATCACCGACCATGTGGAATGAGGCTCCACTATCAAGATACCAGACACAACCCATCTTCGATGACACCATGCATGTGATGAGGGTAAATTCCATTTTGAACTAAGAGGCTAATGCCTCACCTTCTGATCCTTCCAAGGATCCCTTCTTTGACTTCTTTGATGGGCAATTAGTCGCATAATGTCCCATATTGTGACAATTAAAGCATCTTACTTTAGACATGTCACCCTTCTTCCCTCCATGAGAAGAATTCGATTTGAAATGGGAAGCCTTCCCCTTCCCTTTCCTTGCCTTACTTGCTAAGGCCAGATTTTCTTCATCATCATTCTTGGATGAAGAGCCATCTCATGTGCTCCTCCTGATCTCCTCCTGCATAAGATTCGACCATAGTCATTCCCAATCTGGCAGTTTATCCCTTCCATTCACAGAGTCCTGGTAGCTATTCCAACTCTCTAGAAGGCCAAGGAGAGCGAGGCTCACCTTATCATCATTAGTAGTAGTTATTCCCACACTGCCAATCTCATCTCTACAGGTGGTGAGCTTGTTCAAATATGTGGAAATAGTATCACCCTTCTCCATCTTGATTCTTCGAAGCTTATCCTTGAGTACCAATTTCCTTTGGTCGCTATTGTTCTGGTAGAGGTCCTTCAATGTCTTCCACATTGAAAATGGAGTATCCTTCCCATGGAGACTCGAGACAATATGGTCTCAAACTTCCTCAAGGATGATCTATCTCGCCTTTGCCACACACTTCTTCCACTCAACCAACTCTTGTGCATTAGTTGAAGCTGGCTTTGGGATTTCTTGATCAGTGAATTTGTTATGAAACCAGCTCAAAAAAAAGATAGAAAAGATAGATCAACGCCTTAGAATTCAGCCTCTTCGAGGGGGCAACCTCCTTTACATTACATAAATGAACAATTCTTGGATGGTTCAAATGACAAAACCTCCTTTCTATATAT